>ML818381.1:275435-292012 GCA_009831015.1 Picea engelmannii | reverse complement strand
CATGGATGATCCAGTCGGGTGTTGTAATGTGTTATAACCCTAAATTGCACCACACATGCTTACCTGGCATCAGGCCAACTCATATCCCTTCTTTTCCAAAACTCTGTTGAACAACTCTTTGAAAATCCTTTTGTGTAAAGGCCCACGTGCCCTAACCCATTACTGCACGCGTGTACATGCTGTATGACTCACAACAACCCACATGTACTTACAAAATCATGAAAAAAGGAAAGTTGCGGATGGAACAAAAAGATATGGGTCAGTTAACTGAAACTCCTGGCCATGCATGGCCGAGGGTTCGTCCAAAACCCTAGCTCCTTCTAGCCTATAAAAGAAGGAGTACGGGTACCATTTGGAGGAGGAAAAAATATAGCGAATAAACTCTCCCCATTTACGTAGTCCATTGTCCCAACCCTTTATTCATTCCTCATGCCAAAGGATATGTAATGCAAAGTAGTTGAAGGACAGAAGAAGAGGATCCCAGGATCAAGTTCAAGGAGCGGTGGTCGGTCTCAGCTTTTGTAAGTTGATTCACTTTACGTAATAAAAATAATGCTTTTCCCGTCCCAATTCATGAGTTGTCTATGATTTGATTAAGTTTATGTTCGATTTCTAACCCTTGAGTATAGAAGTAGCATGCATGCATATTTGTTGTTTGTCTTGAGTGCAGGTCATCTTTGGAAGGAGCAATGCAAACAAGTAATCAAGCACAACGGAGGATCTACATCGAACGCCCGTAATAAGGTAGGTGGTCCTTTTCCATGCATTTACTGAGAAAAAGGGGTTTAAATCTTGGGATGTAGGTAAAAAAGTAATTTCTATTCAGTCAAATATGCATGCAAAGTCAGACCTTAATTTTCTAGTCCGTAGGGTGTTTTTCCCAACAACAGAATTGGCGACCATACTGGGGAGACTACTCTTTAGGGTTCCTGGATTTATTTGAGTTTTTGGGTAGTTTAGAGACTAGGTTTTCTATTTTTTCTTTGCCTGTCTTTTTCTTTTATTTCTGTAAGGTCTGAGCTAGCAGGGAGTCTAGTTTTCCATACCAGCTTTCCCTGACTTTTTCTTGACTGTATTTTTCGGGACACACAGAGGTACACGCGGCCTGCAGAAGGCCTGAACGTGTGTACCCGCGCCCTATCCTCTGAAATCCTGTGTGTGAATGCTAGTTGTAGAGATAGCAGTAGCATGTAGGAGTTCAAAGAAACTTAGAGGCAGTACTCCTCTTCCCTGTCAGAATCACACATTCTCAGCGGGTTTTCTAGAATCATGTCTGAGTCTTTCTTGTTAACAATCCTATCTCAGATTGCTTTTTTTGCCTTATTATTTTTCCTGGAATTATTTGGTTTTTTTGTTAGAAAGAGTATCCAAGCCTACAAGGGATCTTGGTTATCAATACTAGAGACCTCTTCCTGGTCTGGATTGCCTGTTTTCATATTTTTTCTTAGAATTTAGATATACACGCAGCCTGTACAAGGTCAGCCCACATGTACACGCTCTCTATCTCTGGTCAGCATATGTTTGCACGTGTGTTGTTTGAGTGACAGTAGCGTGCTTGTACAAGCTACTTTTTATTCAAGGTGGGGTAGTCATCCCCTCCTTTGATAAGAAGTATTCATCTCAGGTGTTTGAATCTATGTTTGAATAGTCAGTAGCTTAGGCTTCATCTTACCCTTAGCCTGCTTTTTCTCAGTTCAAAGTTGATAGAAACAAAAAAAAAAAGTTTTGTTTTATTGTTTTTAGACAAGCGTGAGAGTCATTGTTTTTTCAATTTCCTTTGTTTGATTCTTTAATCTAATTCTTTGTGATCTGTGCTTTAAGCCATAATTGTTTTTCTTGGTTTTTTTGCTTGTCGATATTTTCCCTTTCTTTCTTTACTAGCACGTAAATAAATAAAAAATCTCTTTTCATTTTCTTCTTTGGTTGAAGAGTGTGTTTCTGCATCATTAGCTAGGGAAAAGTCTTTTATTTCGTAATTTTTTTGCAGTTCACTTAGATCATAAGTATCTCGTATTTGAGCGAAATTCTTTTGAGTTTGTTGTCCAAAATCTTAGAAAAATTAAAAATCTTTCTTTGTGAAAAGTTGCTGAAATTTTGCATTTCGTAAAAGTTTTTTGTTTCCATCTTTTTCATTCATTTTTTGCTTTCGTCTTTTACACATCATCATTTTCACCCTCATACCCCTTGATGTAAGACAAATCCTTAAAAGCAATGTTAATTTTAAAATCTACTAGACTTTTATGTTTGTAGGGTTCACAAACTAGTTTAGGATTAGGGCCTTGGATTAGGTTGGAGAGGAAACTCTTCAAGGTCATTCAAAACCAAACATTGGAGTCTGAGATAGGGAGTGTCTAAGTCCATTTTTGTGGAATTTATCTGGGACCCCCCTCTAACACAGGGGATAAACACGAGGTCACGTGTGAAAATGTAGCAGATATCACCCCTCCAAAGCCGGACCAATCGTAGTGGAGAACACATATAGAGGGCTTGTTTTGGGATTCCGTTGTTTGCATTTTCCACGGGGATTTGTGGTTCTCGAATCCATTCGAGGTCCTTAGTTGTCTTCCAGACCATTTTCTCTTGATACCCTTGACAAGTTTCAGGCTCGATAACCTGCTCATTGTGGTCTACCCGACTTTCGACTGTACCCGCCTGGTGACTGTTCGCGTGTTGGCAACCTAGTTGCCAATCTTTTTAGGGACATACACAGGTGACTGCGGTGTATACCGCGGTACCTAGGAAAAACATCAGGCCATGCTTTGCAGAGTATACCTGGAGGGTGCTTCCATATCCAAGTTGCACTTGCACCGGTAAGTTTCTCTAGTGTTGGTTGTTGTAACTGTTCTTCCAAATAGTTTAGTGATTGCTTGTCTTATCTCTTAGGGGATTCTTTTTAGTGTGTGTTACTTTTGAATGTTTAGAATACCTTAGCGTGTCTTGGATATTCTCACACAGTGGAAGATCCCGAGCTCCATCATTCATGAAGGCTTCTTATCCTACCGCCGGTTACACTGGAGCCACCCCCACCACCATTAAGGCGAAAGCTAGACCAACAAGGGTCTTTTGAAGTGACCAGTTACAAACCTTTGTGCCCGAACAACTCCCGGAGGAATTAACCGTCTTGAACCTTAAAGAAACTGCTCTTGGCTCGGTTGAAACCCCAACCACTAATATCTTGGCACCGTTTATTATACCAATCCAATTTCACGAACTCCAGACAGTGCCTCACACAACTATGGAAACAAATGCTATTACTCCTTCTGGGATTTCATCAATTCCCATCACAGTTGCCACCACATGAGAGTCGTCTCCTAAACTACCATCATCGGTCTGAGCCACCATGGTCTCGGCCTTAACTACGTCGTACAATGGACCGGACCCATATATGGCGGTGGCCACAACCCCCTTCACACCTAGTGCGACAGGCCCTACGTTCTCATATGGTATTCCTAGTTCGGGTACAAGTCTTGTACTAACCTACTCCACTTTATAGACTTTGGGTCTAGGGGTAGGGAGCTCTAGTGCTCCTCTGCAAGGTCACCTTGGGGGAACTCCTGTCCCTTTTAACGCTTTTCCTTACGCAGGAGGTCATATCCCTCCTTTGTCCCCTTCGCTTGGTGGTCCGCATCAACAATCCGTCGGGTAGCCTACACACACTAGTTTATTTGGAGAAGGGATTCAGGGAACCCCTTCGCACAGTATGCCGGTAGGTTCGACACCATTTTATTGGAATGAACAATAGCGGACCATATCTCTGATCATATCCGAGAGTGGAGATGTTGGAAGATTTTAATCAAGGTACCAGTCCCACCAACATTCCTTCTTGAGTGGTTCCTTAAGTATTTGGTCCCACAGTTATCCAAAGACATCGCGACATCCAGAGTTTTCTCCGAGGAAGACGCCATCATGAGGGCTCAACAGTTTGAGCTCATCTATTCTCAGTCTGGTTTATTATACAACATCTTGCCAGATGCGCCATGCAAGGATGATTTTAAGGATGGAAACTTATTTTAAAATGTAGAAACCTTGGCGAATCTTACAAATCCTTCATATGCCAACTATAAATGATTGGCGATATTTTTGTAAAAATATTCAAATTTCTAAGGATTTTATATAGTTTTTATAAAATTTTGGCAATTTTTAAGGTAAAATAATTTTATCCTATAGAATTTGGGAGATTTTTTTTTAAAATAACGAATCTCTTTTTTGTAAAAACCATGGAAAATTAGCCCATGAGCGAAATTTAGCCCCTAAAATCATCCCTGGTGCCACGTTCTATATTGGATAATACTAGACAGAGAGATGGACCACATGTCTATGTTATTGTTGGTTCAGCACAAACCAAGCCCATTGAGCAATTGACAAAACAGTTGCAACAGTTATCCATACAACACACAGTGGCCAACCAAACTACTGCTTTGGCTGCTCACCCTACCCAAACGTCGTAAGTACACACCATGCAGTCGACTAACCCAAAGGCCACCCAACAGCCTGAAGGGAAGAAAAAACAATGAAAGAAGGGTAAGGGGGATAAAAAACCCACTGATAATGTTGGCGGGGACAACACAGAAAAACAGAAGGCAAGGTATCCATGCAACTTGTGTGCGGAAGACCACCCGACCCATCTTTGTCCTCGACTTGCAGAGGCCCAAAATTTTGTCACACAGCAACAACAAGCAGTGTTGACTAATCCCTTTCAACATGGGCAAAATCTAACTCAAGCCTCTACAAGCATAGAAGGGGGAAGCCAAGAAACTGGCCCGCCTCCAAACAATCCCTCATCCGCGAACGTATATATGGTTAGGGGTGATGCTTTCATATCAACTAGAGCGCATGACTATAGTAAACCAAGCACTTTTGAGAAGGATAAAGAAGTTGATCTCCCATCTCTTCCTCTATAGATTGAGAAGACATTGGGAGAAACAATGAAACACATTCCAAAGGGTGCATTTAAAAAAGCTTCTCACAACCCAAATGCAAGGGCCGCCCAGAATTACTCTGTGGTGGAGGATTTATCACAAACCCCTTGTGCGATGTTTGCTTTGGAGGTCCTCCAAATCTGCCCTACTCAGAGGAAAGCCTTGTTAACCACTTTGGGCTCTACTGAGACTTGTAATTTGGGCACCATCATGTTAGATACAACCGACTAAAAACCTCGTCTTCCTTACCACGTCGCATTTCAGATAGTAGTGTCTCATCCCATGAAAACTTTTACTTGGAATATCTTCCACACAGTGGTCGACGAGGGAGCCTCGACATGTGTTATGTCATTAGCATGCTGGAAGGCCATTGGCCAGGCCATTTTGTCTCCATCACCTACTCTCCTCACTGCTTTCGACGGTCGTTCATTCTGACCACATGGCATCATTCCTTCTTTCCCTGTGCAGTTAGGAGGGAAAAACGTGTGTGTCGAAGTAGAGGTAGTCGATTCTCCCCTCGACTATAACCTCGTGTTAGGATGGAGTTGGACTTATGCTATGCAAGCTGTAGTTGCTATAGTTTTCCGAGTCTTGTTGTTTCCACACGAGGGTCAGATAGTGACCATTGATCAATTGTCTTTCTCCAGACCTTACCCAGCTTTGGGGGCATCCACGGTCTCGATGATTGATAATCCTCAACCAGGTGTCATTAATGTAGGAGTTGGTTTCTGTCCATCCTTGATGGGTACCTTCGATTACCCACCTCCTCACGACGATATCAAATTTATATCTAATCACAATAAGGTTGAGATTTTTCAAGTTTCATCATTCTGCATGACTTACTTTGAGGATCCTTGGATTCTTCCTTCCCCATCAACCATGATGGATGAGACAGGGCACCCAGGCATGTCCATGCCCTTGTCGGCCGCTGAGGTAGCATACTCTTTAGTCCAACAATCTTCAGCTAACCCTGATCCAACTCCTGCACAAGAGTTAGATCCATTTCTAGAGCCTATTTGGGCTCAGGGTTCTCTTGCTAACGTCGATTCGTTAGACTTAGTCTTGCCTTATGATGAAGCAGTAATAGAAGCAGTGACTAGTCTGGAAAAACCTTGGGAAGATCGTCATCACAGATCATATTTTCTCCCATAGTTAAGTCATATCAAAGCAGGAGAATTCACCGTTACCATGACGAGAGATTAGCCATGTCCTATTAATCTCTTAGCTACGCAGGAAATTTATGCAGAGGGAAATATGGTGACTATCGCTGAAACTATACCCATCAACATCTCCTAAAACCTTGGTGTCATGGAGAATGTATTTTTCAGAGCGGATTTCTCCCCCAAAGAAATTCAAACTTACACGGATCTTTTCAAAGAATTTTGTGACGTTTTTTCCTGGTCTTATGAGGAAATGCCAGGTATTGATTTGAAAATAGTTGAACATGAAATCACAACGTATCCTGATGCCAAGCCTGTTCGAAAAAAACTTCGTCCAGTCAATCCCAAGAAAGCAACAACCATCAATATTGAGGTTGAGAAATTGATAAAGGCAGATTTTATTTATCCTATCCATTTGACTCAATGGGTGTCAAATCCTATGCCGGTCAATAAAAAACAAGACACGATTCGTGTATGTACCGATTTTCGTGATTTAAACAAGGCATGTCCCAAAGATAATTTTTCAACACCATTCATTGACCAGATCATTGATGAATGTGCCAGTTGTGAAGCCTTTTCTTTCATGGACGGTTTTTCAGGATATAATCAAATCCAAATCAAACCTGAAGACCAACATAAAACGACATTCATTTGTCCGTGGGGTACATTCGCATATCGTAAGATGCCTTTTGGCCTTAAAAATGCTGGAGGCACATTCCAATGGCCCATGTCTTTTGATTTTCATGAGCTCAAACATATAGTCGAGGCCTATCTAGATGATTTAGCATCATGCTCTCGCAAGCGAACAGATCATCCCACACACCTTAGACTAATCTTCGAACGCTGTCGCTACTTTAGGATTCGCTTGAATCCAAACAAGTGAAGCTTCTACGTAATGTCAGGACATTTGTTAGGTTTCATCGTATCAACAACAGGGATCATGGTTGATCCTCTTAAGGTGGAGGCAATAATCCAGTTTCCCCCCCCCCACACACAATCCTACAACTTCAGAGTCTACAAGGCAAGGAAAACTTCTTACGACGCTTCATCGCCAACTATGCCGAAATCACCAAGGGATTTATGCATTTATTAAAGAAAGACGTTCCTTTTTTTGGGACGAAGCTACTCAATTCTCTTTCGACGCATTAAAACACACCCTCACAACTGCACCTCTGCTATGGACACCTAACTATAACAAATATTTCTTATTATATCTGGCTGCCACAGAGTCAATCATTGGCATGGTTTTAGTTTGGGAAGATGATTTGTTCTCAGAATACGTGATCTATTACCTGAGACAAGGCCTTGTAGGATTGGAACTCAATTATTCTCATATTGAAAAACTTGTGCTGGCGGCAGTCCATGCTGTTCAAAGGTTCTGTCACTATGTTATGTTTCGCAAGACCACCATCATTGCTGTCATGAATCCATTCCAGTACATGTTGACACGACGAGTTATAGGCAGAAAAATCAGTAGATGGATAGTCATCCTCCAATAATTTGACTTTGACTTCGTTTCAGCAAATTCCAAGAAGTCATTGGTCTTCGCAGAGCTTATTTCGGAACTTCTGGTTGAGTCAGGTGACGTTGTGCCTGAGGAATCTCCTATCCAGGGAGATATGTTTTTGATTGCATCTTCAGACCCCTGGTACAGAGATATACTTATCTATCTCCATACTTTGAAATGCCCCACCTCTGCTTCTCGTGACAAGCGTCGGCGGATATTCCATCAGGCTAAAAATTATCTCATACTCGATGATACGTTGTATCAGAGAGGTGTAGACTACATCTTATGTCGATGTCTCACTCATGAGGAGGCCATCATCGTGCTCAACGATTTCCATACTGGAGCTTGTGGCAGTCATTTATCTGGGTTGGCAACAACCCAAAAGATTCTACGAGTAGGTTACTTTTGGTTGACACTTATCAAATATTGTATCGAATCGGTCAAGAAGTGCCATCCATGCCAAATATTCTCTAGGAAGATGAGGGCACATCCCACTCTTATGTTTCCTGTCATCACATTTGGTCCCTTCACTAAGTGGGGGATTGATCACACTACATGCAACCCCCCGTTAGCAAGGGGGCACTGCTATATCATCGTAGTTGTCGACTACTTCACTAAGTGGGTCGAAGCTATGCCAACGTTTAAAGATGATGGATAGACTGCAACTCTCTTCTTATTCAACCAGATCATAGCAAGGTTCGACATCCTGAGATAGATTGTCACTGACCATGGAAGTCACTTTCAGAACCAAATGATGACTGAATTAACATCAAAGCTTAGGTTACGGCAGGAGCATTCATCACCTTACTACCCCCAAGCAAATGGGAGGTGGAAGATGTAAACAAAACTCTTAAGACTATTCTACAATGAACTATCAACTTAGCCAAGTCAAATTGGCATTTGATGTTATACTCAACATTATGGGCTTACAGAACATCTGTTAAGATTGCAACCAATTTCTCACCTTTTCAACTCATTTACGGGCTGGAGGCAGTCTTTCCCATCGAATCTCAGATCCCATCTCTGAAATTGGCAGTAAAATTATTGTCAGACACTTCTCCGCTTGAAGAACGGTTAGTACACCTTGAGCAGCTCAATGAGCAGCGTCACGATGTGGCCCTGGCCAACAAGGCTCACAAACATAAGTTCAAGTGTTAGTATGATAGGTTTGTTCATCCTCAAATTTTCTCTGAGGGTGACCTTGTCCTGGTCTGACCAATATAAGGACCCCCTGGGGGTAGGAAAGTTTAAACCCATGTGGTTCGGACCCTTCATCATAAAAGAGGTATTAAAAAGGGTGCTTATCGTTTGGTTGATTTTGAAGGGAATGCTTTGGCGGAGCCTAGAAATGGGCTCTACCTCAAGAAGTATTACCCATAGATAGGTCACTGTGGGTAACTTTCTGTAACATATGTATAGTCTTTGTACTATTACTTTTTAAGTTTCTTTTAAGTGTTATGGACGTGTCATTGATGTAATATTTTGTCAATATGGCAGATGTCAAGTGATTCTGAGGTGTTTGTTGGGTATGCAGATGGTGCTAGTCAGCACACGCAGAGGCTTGCCTCCACAACTTGGCTGATATTTACACCTCAGGGCCAATTGTTATCTTTCAGAGGTATATGCTTAGGTGACACCACAAATAATGTCGCCGAGTATAGTGCAGTTATTGAGTTGCTTCGTGATGCCTTGTCATTGGGTATCTCTCATCTCTGGGTCTATCTCGACGCTCAACTGGTTGTGTCGCAGCTAAACAGAGTATATCGGGTTCATGATCCAACTTTACACCGATGATTCCTTAGGGTACGTCTCTTAGAACAAAACTTTGATTATATTACATATTTTCATGTTCCTAGGAGATTAAACCAAATTACAGATACTCTAGCTAATCAAATTTTAGATTGGCATCTTGCACACATATGAAAGAACATTGACATAAACATGTAAATATATTTTTTCACACAAAATCCATAAGACACAAAAGATAAAAACCATATATAACATCATAAAATAACCAGAGTACATAGATGGACACAAGTGCCTCAGAAATGGGAATAGTAATGAGTCACCAGGCTTATGCCCTCAAAAAATATATACAAGTAGGTGCTCGTTGCACATAAAAAGTCTAAGTAGGTTCAGGGCCTATGGGCCCTGTTATAATCATCCACAGCATGGGATAAACGCTTAAACAATCGAACCCATGTCTGAGGTGCCCCCACTACATGGATGGCGACAGGTCCTCTATCTCTGCCATCGGGACTGTGAGAGTGAGCGTAGTGAAGTTCTGCTCAACTTGTCTAAGGACCCTCTCGGCCTCTCCAGCAGGGAGGTTCCCTGCTACAGCTGCTCCCCCAGCGGTGGCAGCCGTGGCTTCTAGCCGTGGACGACACCTGTTCCGTGCATAATCGACAGGTCGCACGGGTCCCACATCTGTGTGCAACAAATGTTTATCTGTCAAATACTCTGGCATACAAAAAAAAATGATATATATAACAAATATGACATAAAAATTACATATGAAAACAAAAACAAACTACAAAGGTGGCGACTTACCCATCTCCCCTCGCTCCTCACCAAGAGGCACGGGTATCTCAGGATCTCTAGAAAAAACTATCCCTGCATATGGGTAGTCCTCAATCACAGGGATCTGTCATGACAGCCATGCAAAGAAATCATCGTCGAAGGACTCAACAGTCCTTCCACCACCCTGTCGTGGCAGTAATACTGCCCATCTACACACTACAGGGAATGAGGCATGATGTCCTCGTACTACAACCCGAGGACTAAAACTCAGAACTCTCTCAAAAAAGAATGAAAACAAGATGGTCCCGAACCCGAAGTTCCTCTGTGTTCGTTGTCGACAATCTGTCAATTACCTCTTCATGCACTTGAGAAGTGTGGTACTCCAGTCAAAAATTTGTGCATTCAAGCACAGGATGACACATTTCATCTGTGCGCGAGACGCCTAATGCAAGGCTGCTGAGCCGATAATCCACCCAATCAGTAACAATATAGTCTGCAGCGCTAAGCTAGTAATCTTACTAATAGGTACCTAGGAGCCCACACGGTCAGTCCTAGCCTCACAATACTCGACTATCAGTTCCGAGATCTTGCTCGGTCCCGCAGGAAACGTCCAGAAGTTGATTGGTTCCCCTCTCCTTGAGAGGCCAGTCAGAAAGTAGATATCCTCGGTGGTGGGAACCAGTGATTGACCCTCTAGCATAAAAGCCTCTGCATCAGGGTGCCAGTAGTCAATCAAGGCATCCAATAGCCTTGGTTGTGCACGCATAAATGGACATAGAAATAATTTTAGTAAACTGCATTGCATTAACATGGCCACAACATTTGGATCTGTTGCAACCAACTCACTGATTGCCTCATGCTCCCTTTCCCTCCACTGGACATACATCCTGCCAACACAACAAGGTAAAGGAGGGTCAGTACTTGCTTTTGGTTTGCTTTTCACTACAAAAGGGGGGGTACATGCGGGTTGTAGAGGCGACAATCATGTGTACACGCGGACAGACTTTACTCTGCCTGAATGTACACGCGGCCTGTCCAGAGACAACCCGCGTGTACCTAGGGCCAACCTTTTTAAGGTCGATGCCCACCCAAAAAAAAAACTAAAAAACGAAATTGAAGTATTGAATATCTAGATAAGGGAGTTTGTACTTACTTGGTCCAAGCAAAAGTTTGTTTCGTCCACTATAGCTCCCAGAATCACTGTTTTTGGCAAAGGGGGTCTTTTGGCTCCAGAGTCAATTTCCAAATTAGCAATGGTGATAATGAGCTGCCAGCTTCTATTTATAGACTTTTTGGCCTCTTTTTGTCACGTTTTTGGCCTCCCTTATCAGTTTCTTTATACCCAAAACCATTTAGAGTGATTCAGGAGTTATATGGGAGGGATTTGATCGGGTATTGGGACATTTTTTTTGAGTTTTGAGAAAATATTGACGGTCCATAAAAAAATTCAAAAATTAACTTGAGCATATAAGTTAAGTTACCACCCTGAATTTTGCGCCTCGTTGTCTTTTTCCTCTACTATAGGATCGATCCCATCAGGTTGTGACATGGAACCATCATATTTTCTTTAGAAGTGTCAGAACTTGGCGGTAGAGCTTACCAAAACATGGATGCCCTAGGTAGGTCCTAGTTGCATTATGGTGTCCATGCCGTTTCTAAAAACACTGTAGACTTGGGAGTCCGTATAGTCTTTCTTGAATATGAGTTTGAACCTCATTTGCATGACTCTTTTTCGCTCTTTGTCTCACCCTCAGGACTCCCAAAAATAACGGGTCTCCTTTTAAGCCCTTTTCAGACCCTCTAAAAATGAAAAGATTGTTGAGCGATCTTGTGGCCTTTCACACTCGTTAAACTAAAATTTGAAGTCACGTCTGTCCGGTGGTAGTTTACCCCTTTTTCGATCCGGACAGTCAATTGTACAAACAAAGGTATACTCTATCGAATTTCCATTCTTTAGAAGAGTACTCTCATGTATAATTTTATTCCTTTTTCGGGCATGAGGGACTAAACTTACGAAAAAGAAACCCCCACGGAGTCCATAGTTAATCTCTTTTCAGACTCCCTAAAATTGAAAAGATCGCTGAGTGACCTTATTCTTTCACACTCGTTAAATTGGTCCAGAAGAATATTCCTGACGGAGTCCATAGTTAAGCTTTTTTTAGACTCCTTAAAAGTGAAAAGATAGCCGAGTGATCTTGTCCTTGTCACACTCATTAAAATGGTTTTGAATTGACGTCTAATCGGTGCTAGTTTACCCCTTTTTCGAACCGACTAGACTATTGTCGAAAAAGGTACCCCAGCGGAGTCTCCTTTTATGTTTTTTCAGACTCTCTAAATATGAAAAACCACCGAGATTACCTTCTCTGGGCTCGTTAAACTGACATCGAAGGACATTACCATTGTGTGTTCTATCAACCACATTTTCATACCTTATCCACCAGCCTTGTGATAGTTTTCTTTTGCGTCTTAACACCTTTGGCCGCCAAAGGATTTTCCCTGAGTATCATTTTACCAGAACATCATTCTTGTCCTTGTTCCTTCAGCTTGTATGTTTGCAGTACTCGTTCCTCCATTGTAACGTAATATTCATTTATTCTTTTTCCAAAAATTATCGAAAAGAACAAAAAAATCAAATATACCCCAAAAAGAGGAAGGGAAAGGTATTTTCTTTATTGACAACATAATGAGTCACCCTTGGATAAAGCACATCTTTCCATTTGTTCATCAGACTATGGGATGTAGTATAACCTTAGGAATCTTTTCTCACTATATAGAGTTGTGTCCTCCACCGTTTGGTTATTCTTCCAAACATATGGAGATTTTGCGTTGCCTCTTGATTCATAGACTTATGAGTAACATATATGTTGTTTGAGTCGCATCACTTGTCGTGCTATTGTCCAAGGGAAGTTTGTCACTAAGCCTGAGTCAGCCCCTCTGCAATATGTCTCTTGTCCGCATACCCGACCATCCTGAACATCCAATCAAGTCCTTGTTCGAAATCACTGAAGCCTTCTGTCTGATCATCAAGATTATCACGTCAATGAACAGAGAACCGTCGAAGACCTCTGGGTAGTGTAGTCATACACTCATATTACACTCCTACCCGAGTTTTGAATATTTTGAAATTGTTTCTCGAGCTCTGAAGATATCATCTCTAGTCGTTAGGCCGAATCAGCTTCTGGAGGATGGATACTCTACATGTATATCTTTCTGATTTCAAGATGTAGCTCCACTGTGTATTATTCTTGGCTACTCTTTATAGTTATTTGACATGGATCTACAGTGTATTTGATTGGTAGCCATGGTTCTATTTTATCCCGAGCATGGGTATGCCCACCTCGGTGAGACATTTGTTATTTTTTAGACGAAACCTCCTGGTTCCTGATCCTTGGGCTCAATCATCTGGCACATCAGTAAAGATTGGTAATGTATTTCAGCCATCAGATGCTCTTCTGAATTCACACATTAGGGGGCATCTATTATAACCCTAAATTGCACCACACATGCTTACCTGGCATCAAGCCAACTCATATACCTTCTTTGCCAAAACTCTGCTGAACAACTCTTTGAAAATCCTTTTGTGTAAAGGTCCACACGCCCTAACCCATTACTGCACATGTGTACATGCTTTCTGACTCACAACAACCCGCATGTACCTACAAAAGTAAGAAAAAAGGAAAGTTTCCGATGGAACAAAAATCTATGGGTCAGTTAACTAAAACTCCTGGCCATGCATGGCCGAGGGTTCATCCAAAACCCTAGCTCCTTCTAGCCCATAAAAGAAGGGGTAGGGGTACCATTTCGAGGAGGAAACAATATAGCGAAGAAACTCTACCCATTTATGTATTCCATTGTCCCAACCCTTTAGCCTTTCCTTCTGCCAAAGGATATTTAATGCAAAGCAGTTGAAGGACAGAAGAAGAGGAGCCCAGGATCAGGTTCAAGGAGCGGTGGTCGGTCTCAACTTTTGTAAGTTGATTCACTTTACGTAATAAAAAGAATGCTTTTCCCGTCCCAATTCATGAGTTGTCTATGATTTGATTAAGTTTATGTTCGATTTCTAACCCTTGAGTATAGAAGTAGCATGCCTGCATAGTTGTTGTTTGTCTTGAGTGCAGGTCATCTTTGGAAGGAGAAGTGCAAACAAGTAATCAAGCACAACGGAAGATCTACATCGAACGTCGGTAATAAGGTAGGTGGTCCTTTTCCATGCATTTACTGAGAAAAAGGGGTTTAAATCTTGGGATGTAGGTAAAAAAGTAGTTTCTATTCGGTCAAATCTGCATGCAAAGTCAGACCCTAATTTTCTAGTCCGTAGGATGTTTTTCCCAACAACATAATGACTATATAATGTAGGTTTGATTATATCGGTTTTTGCAGCATTTTAAGATTCTTGAAGTTTTCATATCTGAGAGGATCTCATATATGAGACTTTTCCTCCAAAGGCTGTTGGAAGACTGGATGTCCAAAGCAGGCTTTCATTCCTCTCTCATTTTTCCTCCACCTACTCACCACTATGCAAACTTACTGGCCTAAGTTAGATCAAGACCTCACCTAGTTCTTCATTTCCAACCCAATTTTCTGAGTTAAAACAATATTGTTCTAAGTTTACTTCCATTCAATCACTCTTTATAAACAACCTGTGACATATAAATTGATGGGTATCAAGATTAATCCTGCTGCAATCCAGGAGTGACTCCTGGTGCTAACAATACTAACATGAAAACTTCCAAAATAAGCTATTTGTATTACTTTGGAAACCACCAATATCCACCTGGAAGCTATCTAGGGCTTCAAATAGCCCCGGAAATGTAGAAACCACAATTAAAAAGAAATACAAAAGAATGTGTTGAACTAAAAATTGTTAATAGGAGCTCATTGGAATAGGTCGGTGGCCACCAATATCCACCTGGATCGGTCCTTCCCCTTAGGAATAAATGGTCTCCATTGCATTGAATTCCCCCATCAAGTGAGGAAATTTCTACTAAATTTTGCTTTGGGTGAGCCACTTTCCTTGGTGCAGGAGTTTCCCTGCCTTAACAACCCAATAAA
The DNA here is from genome assembly GCA_009831015.1 of Picea engelmannii. Taxonomy (NCBI): domain Eukaryota; kingdom Viridiplantae; phylum Streptophyta; class Pinopsida; order Pinales; family Pinaceae; genus Picea; species Picea engelmannii. Next base: position 276,851 of record ML818381.1, on the reverse strand, counting down.
GTTAGATCCTCTGCTGGTGAGTGACCTTGACCTATGTGTTCACTATCTGATCAGTGTATTCCTATTCCATGTATTCATGGTTGAGCTATGTTGGTTTCAATTGTTATGCAATCTCTAAGGTGTCCAATAATGGTGGAAAATATGGCCTAAGCAGGGCCACATTGAACACTGGGTGAAAAGAAAGGAAGGGACGAGTGTTGAGCTCGAAAGCATTGTCACCCACAACCTTGGTGATAGTGTAATTCCCATAGAAAAGTGTAAAAATATTCAGATGGGGCCTTGTAAGGCGTTCTTTCTACAAATGTAACCAAACCTTGTCTCCCACCTGAAACTTGTGTGGTGCCTGATGTTGATCATGGCGTTTCTTGTACTCAACATTTGATTTTTTCAAAATCTCATGGACCTATTAGTGGATTTGTTGAATCCACTCAATGAATCTGGTGGATTTTTTAGCCTCATACTGAACATGGGAAGAATCTATTTGTGTGGTTTCAAGAGGTATTTCAACATCAATGGGACCCAAGGGTTAGAATCCCAACCCCACTTGAAAGGGGCTATGGCCAGTTGCGCTATGAAGAGACCTGTTGTAGTTGTGTTGAACATAGGGAAGACTCTCATCCCATGTACACAAATGCTTAGAGTTATACATGTATAGGATGTGCACACTCATCTGATTGATAACCTATATTTGGTCATCGGTTTGAGGGTGGAAGGAAGTGGATTTAGTGAGATTGGTATCCAACAGTGACCATAGACTCGACCAAAATGTGTTGAGGAACATTTTTCCCCGATCGGATATGATGGTTTGTGGTATCCCATAATGTACCCACACTCATTCGAAGAAAATATTGGCAGTATCCATCATTGTGATGCTCTTATTATAGGTTGTTAGAATGGCCATCTTTGAAAACCAATCAACCACCACAAATACACAATCATTGCCTTGCTTGGTGGATGGAAGGACATAAATTTAATCCATCAAGATGGATTACCAAGGCCTCTTAGGAATAGGAAGAGGGGTGTATAAGCCTTTCTTCTTGATGGTAGGCTTGGAAATGGCATAGGCAGTGCACGATCTAATATACTTCCTGACATCCTGTCAAAGTTTTATCCAATAAAAATGTTTCTGTAGAACGACTACAATTTTCCCCACACCAAATTTTCTTGCCATCCGATTATAGTGAGCCTCCCAAATCATCTTTGCATGTGTTGGATCATGTTGTCATTGATGCCAATGGTTTGATTGATTGATGTCAAAGGATTGATTGATTGATGATTTATGCAATATAATATGTATTGTCCTAAATGAGAATGCATAGATGAAGATGGATCAATGAGTTGTCATTGATACATGATGAAGATGGATCAATGTGGTTCCATTGGTATATGATGCATTGTTGGAAAAATGTATAGATG
>ML818381.1:180149-194249 GCA_009831015.1 Picea engelmannii | reverse complement strand
TCAGCAAACGACAGTTAAACAAAACATAAACATAAATTAAACAACACACTTCTAACTAATGGGTGAATCTTGTGATGAAGGTGGGCCCTCCCTTCTCACAAGATTCCCCTAGAACGAGAAAGATTAGAAACGAATGATCAAAGAAGTTTTATATTCATCTGTTGAAATATCACATTACAAATTGGAAGTACAGAATGCGTCCCGCTCTCTGAAGTTCTTCAATACATCAAAACTTTGATATCTCGAATGGTGATTTCCCCTGAATTTAAAAGGGAAAATCCCATCGATACAATCATTACAAGGCACATCTGAATCCTATACTAAATCGGATCTTCATTCTAAATTAGCATAGGGTGTCCTATTCTCACGCAACCGACTGCTAATACAGGGGCTGAACGAGGTATTGCTATTACGGCTGGTGTAACAGCTTCTTCTTACAGCTGCTGATGCTATTTCAACATCGCAATTCACGGGTTGTTTCAGCCGCGTGAATTGCGCTCTTGACTGTGTCGGCCTTGACTGCTAACTGTCACGGCTCGTGTTTCAGCAACGTGGCAGTCTCCTCTGTGTTTCAGCATCTGTACTTCTGAACTGAGTGACAACTCCGTGTTTCAGCATCTGCATCCTCGAACTATGTAGATGTTCCGTGTTTCGGCATATGCGTCCTCAGATTGTGTAGCAGCTCCGTGTTTCAGCATCTGTACCCTCGGACTGTGTAGCAGCTTCCGTGTTTCGGCATCGGTTCAATAGCGACTTTAGACAGTTCTGTGTTTCAGCATCGGCCTTGAATACAATTCTGCAAATATGGACACTTATGTGCTTCTAATCAATAGTTAGGTCCAAAATTAATGTAAAGTATTATGCAAAACAGATTAAACATATAGTAATGAGAAAGGACGTTGTATACCTTGGAGTGATCAGATGAGGTGATAATATGGGGCTAAATACAGGTGATCAAGGGTATAATAATGGCAAAAAGAATGGCAAAAAGGGTACATTGTGTGGTCCTAACAATATTATGGTATATGTGGGAGGTATTTACCTCCACATGTAAACCTGACGAGAATAGAATATTTCGGGAAGTAAGAAGAAACCCTAATGAGTTGGCTAATAACCCTAGAAGACATGTCGGCTCAAGAGGGTAAATTGTATTAGGTTATTAGCCTCCAAGAGAAGAAGTCGACCAGAAGAAATAATATATACTGAACAGACAGATACCCAGAATGAGAAGTTGGCCTAGGCAGTTAGCCATAATTACTATAAATACAAGAGGCCAGTATTCATTCTGGCAGGCAGTCTCAGAATTACAGAGTAGCACTTGTGCGCACTGCAGTGCCCAATTTTTTGCACAGGTTTGGAGGAGAGTTTCCATTGCAACTGTTGCAACTAGAAGATCACGTTTGGCTTGGAATATCTCTTGGTTAGGGTTTGGACTATCTGATCAGCTCTTGTTGGTGCGCTATCCTTGGGAAAAAGTGTGCCACCCCTTGTTTCACTATCTAGCCTAGGGTTTTCTTTTGGAGTGATTCTCTGTCAAGGTTAAGGTGCTTGGAGGGTGGCTTCGACCTATGGTTGGGTGATAATAGATATATTGTCAATGGTAACACTAGCACATCCATTATATTCTAACAGGTTATGGTCCCACACCTCCTTCATTTAGTCTAACCGTTGGAAGGAAACATAGCCATAAGGATATTAAGCTCGTTTAAGAACTACTGCTAGGGTTTCTAACAGGAGCAATCACCATAGAACTGTCGCTAGGGTTACTAGTAGGTGTAGTTGCAGAAACCCTAATCCTCTCATTGAGGCACCTTAAGTGAAGGGATTGACCTAATTTTTGGTGAGATCAATGTGCCCTAGCCTAGCGCATCTCCTGGTACTCTCAGCAAGCCAAGACGTCAAGTTTTCATTTTTGGTCAGATCTAGGGTTGACCAAGTCAAGGTAGCCATGATTTACTCTACGAAGTCAGAAAACAAGTTAGATAGAGCTTATAACTTCAGAGCATGGAAGACAAGGATTGACCTCATCCTTTCCAAGAATAAAGTGTTGGATATCATGAAAGGAAAGATCGTGGAACTAGATTTTGAAGAAGGAAAAGAGAAGGAACCACAAAACATTGTAGTTATGGAGAAGTTCAAAGACAGTGAAATCAATTCCATGAGTATCATGGTGGACTCTATAAAATACCACTTGATACCCTACATCTCCCATCTTAACTCATCAAAGAAGATGTACAATGCCCTAACAAACCTCTTCTCAGTAAGAAACATTGGACAAATAATGAGTCTAAAGAATGAGCTTTGTGACATGAAGATGAATGAATATGATAGCATAACATCATACTTTGTGAGGATCTCCCAGTTAAGAGATCAACTACAATATATTGAAGAGGTCATTTCAAAGAAGGAATTGGTAAACATAGTACTCAATGGTCTTCCCAAGATGTGGGATGCATTTGCCGCAAGCATGAACACAAGAAAGGAGTATCCTACATTCGAAGAACTTTGGACTTGTTGTTCTCAAGAAGAATCCAGGATCAATGCAAAAGAGAAACCCCAAAATAAGTACGATGATCAAGCCTTCACAGCAAGATTCAAGAACTTCGGGAACAAAAGGAAGTTTTGTTCAAGGAGGAAGCCAAATCAAGAGAAAGATATTTCAGAAAGACAATGCTTCAACTGTCGAAAGTGTGGTCACCACAAGAATCATTGTCATAAGCTAAAGAAAATAAGGAGAAACACGAAGCATCAGTTGTCGAAGAAAAGGAACCTACAAAGAAGACTAAGCAGGATGAAAGAGACTTCTTCTTCTTAAGGTAACAATACTCTTCTTAGTACTTGTACATACCTTGTTTGCATAGACTCTATACATATCTTGTATATCTATCTATTAGAAGATAATATGTTCCAAGAAGAACTATATTTATGGAAGGACAACAAGATAAGAACAACAACAACTATACTTATTGACGAAGATCAGCAAGCTTTGTAACTGACGATTAGTCTTGATGATGAATCATGATTCGGATTCGAAACGTCGATGATAAAAATGACACCAACTATGGATTATCTGGCAATTAACCTCGAAAGATAAGGATTGTTATCATTATACAAGTCATATAATACACAAGAAAGGATGAAATACATCAAACAAAGCATGTGGAAGCTATTATAAGATAAATCAATATTGAAGAAACTTAGAAGAAGAAAAGACAGAACGAAGTTAGCAATCAAGAGGAAATTGGAGAAAGACTTATGACACTTCGTAGAAGACAATAAGGATGTATATGGAGGCATGGAATCTGTTAGATGGAGGGAGCCAATTATAATATTTCCAAAATAAAAACATGTACTCATACATAAATCAAGGATCAAGAGGGAGCTAATCCTATGATCCATTGAAGATGATGAAGTATAAATCCATGGTGGAAACCATGAAAGGCAGTACGTGTTCAATTCGACCTTATAAGAAGGATTCTTCGAAGAGAAGCCTTGAAGTATCCCTGGTTTTCCATCCACATCCGTGATCCTATGAGGAAAGAAAGAAGTGGAATATTTACGGCATGGAATCTATAAGAAACTCCATGGACCCAAGAGCTAAAGAAAAACACGAGGAAGAACATGAAGTTTCCAAGAAAGAAAGAGAAGCCAGAACAACCAGTCATTGTATCAAGAATCACAAGATTACCAACATGATATGGACTCACTAAAAGCAATCAAGAAAAGGAACTGAAATTTGTGATGAAGAACAGTGTATATATGCAAGCATTGCAAGATCTAGAACTAGAGGTTCTCCCAGATGGAGGGAGAATACTATGATGATTATTTGTTCCAATAAATCAGACATACCTCTACATGAGTCTTTATCTCATCTACAATATCCATGGGTTGGAGCTCTACATTAGATGAATGCAAATATTGTTCTCTAGAGAAATTGAACAAAGAGCATATGAAGAGCAACCTCAAGACTTTGAAGCATACCAGAAAGAGACCGGTGTATGCAGATAGAAAAAGATAACTTGGTGGAGAACCTCCAGTGCACAACAAAAGCGTGGTGAAGTTTTTCTATAACAGAGATATTGTATCAAGATGATTACTTAGAAGATCAGATCTCATGATGAAAGAAGAAGTGCCACATGGATATGTTCTAGTTTTCCAACAATGATATACTTTATTTATCAGAGCTACATGAAGTTGATCCGGATTATTTTCGGCACGAAATGAGAGCAGAGATATAATAAATAAATGCACAGAGATATTGAAGATATTCAATAATATAAAAGAAATGTATCAAATATGCAACCATAAACACAAATATACAGTAATACACGATTTCTATTAATCAGAGAAATGTATAGAGACTGTAAAAATACAGCGAAAGACTCGCTAGAATGGTGGAAGCTTATCTCTGAGAAGAGATGTGACGGCTACTCACATTCGCAAGAAGATGGTTACAATGAGGCTCTGAAGGCCATTTTACAATAAATGGGAATGCCAAAAGTCCTAGACATCCAAAAACCTAACCCTAGGAGATGAAGCGCCAAAAGTCATGTGGGCCCCATTTGGGTAAGTTAGTACATCAACTTCTCGGGGTCGTAACTTTTGCATACGATCTCCATTTTAGGCGTATGATAGCTTGTTGAAAAGGTATCGTCGAGGAGATTCATTTTGGGGGCTCAATATGCCTTTGTCTATAATTGAGAAACTATATCTCAAAAAACCTTCATTTAGGCCCTCAAAATGGCCCCGGAAGTTAAAACCTGCTAAAAATAGTAAATTGTCAAAATTGCCAGAAAGTTGTTTTGAGCCAGTTGGAAAAGGTGGGTGGCCACCGATATCCACCTGGATCAATACTCCCTCCTTAGGAAGAAATTTTTTCTATTGCGTTGAGTTCCTAGTGGAGAAGGAAAAGCATTTGTTGAATCTGCATCTTGGTTAGTTGCTTGTCTTGTTGGAGACGTCGCACTACTCAGTTTGTGGAAGTCTATCATGAACCCGTTGAGGTTGAGGTTGTTCAACAAGTCGGGATACATGAGAGGATGTTGTGCAGAAGGAATCTTTGCATTTTGTTGCAGCCTTGTTGACCTGCTTCTATTGGATAGAAGGTGTTTGGGGCGAGGTTGTAGTGGTTGCAATGTCCTTCTGTTCTCCTTTTGAACAGATTGTGGAGAAGATAAATTTTGCAGTATGAGATACTACTTTGCGACACTTTTTAGGTGGAACAGTAGTGGGAACTACCTCTGGTATTTTGTAGAGATGACCCCCCAAAGTGACAATAACACTACGAGGTCAAGACTCATAAATAGCATGGCGCTTCCACATAAATGGTTGGCCCAAGAGAAAATCACAGACATCCAGTGGGGAAACATCACATAATACCTCATCCTTGAAGGGTTGGATTCCATATGACAATCGACACTATTGGCTGACACGAAGATATCGTCCTTGGTGAAGCCACCCAATGTTGTATGGTTGTGGGTGTGGTGTTGTCGAAAATCCCAACTGTTTGACGACCTCTGCTGAGATGAGGTTCTTCTGGCTTCCACTATCAACAATAAAATGTAGCGGGATCCCCTTCACCCACATATGTGAATGAAAAAGGCGCTCCCCCTCTTCAGGATTTGTTGGTTCTTCTGGTTGAATTGTTGCAGTCGCGACAATAGTAGTGGGGTCTGCGTCAATGATCTGTCCTTTAACAGTATTTTTAGAATCAGATTCTGAATCAGGGTTCAGCTCCTTGTCTTTGATCTCGGTCACCAATGACTTTTTTGAGCGACATTCATCGGTTTTGTGCCAGGGGATTTTGTGGAAATCACACCATTTTCGGTGTCCTTCTTTGTCTTCTCATGCCCCTTCTTTTCCTGTGTCTTGGACTGGTTTTTAGGAGACTATTTGTTAGGGATATATTTTTCATGCTTTGGTTGTTGTGGATTTGCAGACCCGAATTCCCATTTGTTCTGGTGCTTAAATTTCTGCTCAATTTTAACATCATATCGATAAGCAACACTGAGTGATGAGATGTCCAAAAAATCCATTTCAGTCTGGATGTATCTGTGTAGAGCCCCACGGTATTTCAAAACCAAATGTCGTTCAGAGTCTTTGATACCCTGCTTGGTGCGCAAGGTATGGAAGGTATTGATGAACTCTGGAACTACTTGGCCCCTCTCTTGCCTCAGTGTGGTCCATCTCATGTACTAGTCCTCATAGTTTCCAACAGGGTACTACTACTATTTTACCGCATCCAAAAAAAAATCCCAAGTGGGATTGACCCCATATATTCCAGACTCCTCTATGGAACTTTTCTCCCAGTAAGTTTCCCACCAATGTTTGACATGAGGGAGAGATTTAAGGAGTGTGAAGGTGATCTTTTCTTTGTCACAAAAATTGCAAACAGAGAAATAACCTTCTAGCAGAGTTAACCATTTTTCTAGGGCTTCTGCATCTATCTATCCTTCAAACACAAGAATATCAAAATTAACTTGTACCTTGAAAGGAAAGGTTCCTCCAAAGTGGCCACTTGATGAAGATGCGCCTGATGCTATTGGCGGGTGTTGAAGGATGTGGGAAACATTCTCCATCATTTCGTTCCTCTGTCACGTGAGAGCTTGCTCAAGCAACAGATTGATAGGATCGCTTGCTCCGTCGTTTTTATTTTCTTCCACCATTGTGGGTTTCTTGGGTGTGCGAGAGAGATTGTCTTCAAAAGAGACAAGCTCGAGACCCAAATTTCTATACTCAAACCTCGTCAGGGACATGCACTGAAAAAACGATCAAGAGCAGCCTGCTCTGATACCACTGATCCGGATTATTTTCGGCACGAAATGAGAGCGGAGATATAATAAAGAAATGCATAGAGATATTGTATATATTAAATAATATAATAGAACTGTATCAAAGATGCAACCATAAACACAGATATACAGTAATACACGATTTCTATTAATCAAAGAAATGTACAGAGACTGTAAAAATACAGAGTGAAAGACTCGCTAGAATGGTGGTAGATTATCTTTGAGAAGAGATGTGACGGCTACTCACATTCGCAAGAAGATGGTTACAATGAGGCTTTGAAGGCCATTTTACAATAAAAAAGAATGCCAAAATTCCTAGACATTCAAAAACCTAACCCTAGGAGATGAAGCGCCAAAAGTCATGTGGGCCTCGTTTGGGTAAGTTAGTACATCAACTTCCCGGGGTCGTAACTTTTGCATACAATCTTCGTTTTAGGCGTATGATAGCTCATTGGAAAGGTATCATAGAGGAGATTCATTTTGGTGGATCAATATTCCTTCAGATATAATTTAGAACCTCGATCTCAAAAAACCTTCATTTAGGCCCTCAAAATGGCCCCGGAAGTTAAAACCTGCTAAAAATAGTAAATTGTCAAAATTGCCAGAAAGTTGTTTTGAGCCAATTGGAAAAGGTGGGTGGCCACCGATATCCACCTGGATCAGAAGAATTCAGAAAAAACCAATGTTCCAGTCCAAAGTACATTTGAAATCAAGCATTACATTATCTATGATGAAGTCCAGAAAGGAGAAAGTGGTTCTCCAATATGTATCTCCACAGATGATCAGATAAGTAGAAATTTTTGGTAAAGCTTCTATCCAAGGTGAAAGATTTTGTGTACTCAAGATGGAGCTCATGGAGATGACTTCCTTATTGAAAAAGGAAGAGATGATCCCAGGTTGGGAGGGAGAAACGATGTCTTATTGATTGATGGACAATCATTTTTCAGTTCGAAAAATGGTCTTGGATGAGCAAATTCTTTCCAATTTAGAAAGTGGATTGAGATTTCTGACGAATAGACATTTTCCAGTTTAGAAAATGGTCTAGATTGTTGATGTACCATAGACAATGAATTCCCAGTGTGATTAACATGGGAAGTGGTCTAGGCAAGTCTCTCTTCTTGAGGGTTACTCAAGAATACTGGCCCACCTCGCCGGATTGTGATTTCCCATTGTGGTTAACATGGGGAATGGTCAGTTTTGGAGGTTGGTGTTGGGCAGTCATTTCCTTTGGAAATGGTCCAAATAGTCATTCCTTAGGGCAGATTCATTCTCTCCAGGTTGCACTTTTTTTAGTGCCGGAGGAATGTCCCAGGGTGGGGAATGGTCTAGGTTCAAAAATCATGGACAAACATTCCTTAGGGTAGACTCATTCTCTCCAGGTTACACTTTGTCTAGTATCGAAGGAATGGCCCAGGGTGGGAAATGGTCCAGGCTCAGAAATCAGGACAATTATTCTTCCTTGCTTGAGAAGAATAGTCCATATAGACCATCATTGATGTTTGACCTTCTAAGGGTAGATACTCTTCCAATATATCATAGATGTGAGTGGAAGAATGGCCCAGATGATTTAGTTTATATCATAACATTGTTTATGTGCAGGTTGATATCAGATGATTGTTATGAAGACTGTATGTCTCTAGACAGTAGATGTATACTACTGTGGTGGATGTGTTCCACTATTTGTGACTATACGTCACTAATAAAGTACCTATGTGCTACTTGGTGTGGTAGTATACCACTGGATTGTAGTTGTGTACTACTATGTATAAACACAGTTGTGTTATATTGAATGATATTGTTCTGATTGTCGTGAATACTATCAACAGTGTTGAAAATGATTATCCGCTAGATGGATGATCAATGGACAGAGATTCCCTAGATGAAACAATGGTTCAGGACATTTATTCTTCTAGGACATATGTCTAGATTAGAAGAATGGCTCTTGTGTCACTCTATGGTGTGAGTGACTTATCCAACATCATGTCTAATTACTCAAATGGAGTATGGTTTCAAGAGATGATGCAGTTGATGGAAGTGATGGTGATGATGGTGCTCATGATCTAGTCATGAGATATTCCATACAACTATGTTGAATCTACCGGGTGAATGGTATGTTTGTGCTCAATACCATTAACTGTAATACCTCCCTATCTAGGAGGGAGTGTTGATATTATGGTAGTTGTGGGAGGTATTTACCTCCACATGTAAACCTGACGAGAATAGAATATTCTGGGAAGCAAGAAGAAACCCTAATGAGTTGGATAATAACCCTAGAAGACATGTCGGCTCAATAGGATAAATTGTATTAGGTTATTAGCCTCCAAGAGAAGAAGTCGGCCAGAAGAAATAATAAATATTGAAAAGACAGATACCCAGAATGAGAATTTGACCCAGGTAGTTAGCCATAATTACTATAAATATAGGAGGCCATTCTTCATTCTGGCAGGCAGTCTAAGAATTGCAGAGAATCACTTGTGCACACTGCAATGCCCAATTTTGTGTGCAGGTTTGGAGGAGAGCTTCCATTGCAGATGATGCATCTTGCAGATCATGTTTGGCTTGGAATATCTCTTTGTTAGGGTTTGAACTATCTAATCATCTCTTGTCGGTGTGATATCCTTGGGGAAAGGTGCACTACCCCTTGTTTGGCTATCTATCCTAGGGTTTCCTTCTGGAGTGATTCTCTGTCAAGTTTAAGGTGCTCAGAGGGTGGCTTCAGCCTATGGTTGGGTGACAATAGCGATATTGTCAATGGTAAAACGAGCACATCCATTATATTCTAACAGTCTGATCATTAAGGTTGGGCTCAATATTGGGTTGTCTTGCGATGGGTACAGTCATGGGGAAAAGAAATGGTCAAAAGGATCTGTTGCTTTTAATATTTTTTTTTCCTATTTCAATTAAACAATTAAAGTTCCTAAAATTGAATTAATAGTATAACAACTCAGAGGTCGTTTTTCGTATCTGAGTTAAATTTGAAAATAATGAATGTGATGAGAGAAAACCATAAAGTTGTTAAACAAAGCAAGGTGTCAATCATAGAAGAATATCACTCTGTTATAGAAGAATAAGAAAATAGATTAGAAACATTTAATGAAGAATAAAATGTAGCAATCTAACTAAATCTCAGGTCTTATATTTGCTAATAGAAAACATAGAGGAAAATCTATAAGAAATCAGATAACTAAATAAAAAATATAACCACAGTATATGTTGTACTAAGTTGTGATTAGGCATTCATCAAGGACATATAAATAAAGATGTTGGAATATGAAAGAACAGAAGAACACATAACTCAAAATTGACGAAATATGGAGTCTCTAGTCCACACTTGTATTAATTCTCAAAGAGGAGAGATTTCTCTATTACATTTAGCAAGAATCATCCCTTCTTTTAGTCATTTGAAAATATATTTATACAAGAGGTTCTCAACTCTAGGCGGTTGGAATTCTCGTTATTCCTAGCTAATAACGGTTACAAAATAAAAAAATTGAACTGTTAGACTTGGTTCTTTTCTATTTATTTCTCATACCAGTAGAACAGGTATACATATGTTACTTCATTGATTCTTTGAAGTACTTTCTTCACCTTGCTCGAGACATTTGACGCACCTGCTTAGGAATTGTACTAATAATCTTGAAGGTTCTGTCACATCTTTTTCCTCAAAAAGATACAACTTTCTCTGTAATTGTGGCAACATGTCTTCTATCCTTTGATCTTCGAAAGTCATTAAATGTAACTACAAATTTGGATTTACCATCCATCTATCTATTTGAGCGATGTCAACCTTCTTTAGCTGTGAAATTTCAATCTGGGATTCCTTTAAGATCTCTTTGATGTCAAGTTGATGTTTTATAGTGTTGATTTGTTCTAGTATCTCAAAACAATCATCCTTCCCAATGCCTAGTGATTCTTTATTTAGAAAATCAAAAACCTCTTCACAATCCTCCTTTATTTCTTTGGTCACTCTTTTAATCTAGGCTATATTGGCCTCCCATGCCTTCAATATTATATCACCTCTGATTTTTATTGCAACAGTCAATCTAGGAGCTACGGGTACTCCTTCTCTAGCCGATGGCACGACCTCTTTTTGAAAGGTGGTCCAGGCTGTTGTAACCTCTTCTTATTTGAAATTGATATTATCTAATGATTGATTGACTTCCTAAAAATGATTCTGGATTATCTATACCTTATCCAAAAGGCTTTGTTGTGCTATTTCCAGTTTCTTTATCACTTTTGATGCTTGATCTTGGAACACTGCTATATCCATAACCATTTTCTCAGTGAATCCTACCTTGTTTTGTAATTATTTAACCAACTCATGTTGGACAAGACTAGACTTGAGTAGTTGGATTTCTTGTCTATCGATGGCTCTAGACTTTTCATGTCCTTTATTTACCTCATCTCTGATATTCTTCTATGTATTCCTTATTTTATCTCGCAACTGACTTATCATCTGATTTCTCTGCTTCATCCTTTCTTTCAGATTATCAACTGAGAATAATTTTTTTTTTGCAAAAGATCCCAAAGATCCTTCTACCTCTGTAGCAAAGTCTTCATCTTCCAAATTTTGTCCATCCAATAATACTCTGTACTTTTCTACCATTTCACCCTCTTTCTGGTGTATTTCTTCCTTTACCATAGCTTTCCTTTTCTTACTGAAAAAGAAATAGGTAGGAGGTATTTCTTCAATAGGGATAGGTGTGAGATCCCCTATGAATATTACCTTTTCATTAGGGTTTCCTCTGGTGAAATGTAATGGCGTGATAGCCTCAATGGGGATGTCGATTTTTGTGGATAATTGTTTTTTGGCTCCATCTATAACTAATTTATCATGTGAAGATAGTGGTTTATCTTCTCCTTGCTTTTTTAATGTTTTTGATTGATCTTTGGACTGGTCATCGGATACCTCTCTTGCTAGGATATCCTTTTTTTGAGTCGAGATCTCAGAACTATCTGGGTTTTCTCAGGCTTCTTGTTTGCTAGAGCTCCCGAATTCTGGATTCTGGGTCTTTGTTTGTTGTGTAGAAGGAGGCATTAGGTTTTCCCCTTGTAATACTTTTGCAAGACTATTTCTTTGGTGTTTTTGGAAATTGTAAAACTCAACCATTTCACCAGGTGGTAGATCTCGAACTCGGCTCAGAAATTCTTGGTAAGATCTTACCCCTCGGAACATTTCATCCTGAGGGGACTCCTCATGTTCATATTTTTTTAGATTACAATTGGCCATATGATTACCCATGACTTTTTGCAGGTCGTGCTTCTTGAATTCAATGTTAACCAGTTTTATCTCTTCTAAGGTTGCAGCCTCCACTCTGGAATGGCCAAAATTTAACAAAGAAAATTCACCAATTGGAAAAGGAAAATATGGCCATACCTTTTTCTGCACATCTTTGATCTCTTTGTTAATCTCACCTAGTACAGTTTGTTGTGCAACCTCATAGCATACTAATCAGTCTCATAAAAATTATGGTAATGCATATGGGGGAATTGAACAACCTAAAACTCTTATATAAGAGAAGTGTTCCTCTATGTACCAGTCTTCCACTTTAACCAAGTTAACCATAATGTTTTATGAAATTCTAGGAGGTGGGTGACCGAATAAAAAAATATGCATCGGCACCACTACCCAATTATAGATTTCATAAAAGAAAAAAATTTCCTTGTCTTCCCAGAGCTTTGAATCATAATTATGAATTGGTTTTTCACTATCTAGAGTCCAACTCCAGCTCATCAGTGGGAAAGGCGTCATGAAATAGATGGCGTCCATAATATAGGCTGACATGAAGAATGAAGTTGGTTATCCTTTGGATTTATTTGTTTGGTATTCTTTAATTTCACTGGTCGAACTATCCGACAATATCTTGGCCCAGCCAAAAGAATAGCCTTCAGCCACTGTGTGTATAATGGGCACCCACGATAGATAGAAATGGGTTGTGTTCTCTTTTCCATAAATTCTGCACATTATCATAGCTATATACATGAACTATGGTTCAAGAGATTAGATTTAATATATGTCATGAGAATCATCTCTGAACTTTTCGGGGCATGAACACCAGTCCTTGATCAATTCGAAAAGAATCTTTCCATATTGATCACACTCCTTCTTATTAAAATTCACTAGAAAACTGGCATCATAAAATAAGTTTGATGTTGCAGAAAATTTATACATCACTCGTATGTGTTCTGGCTGAAATGACCTAGCAACAATCTTCTGAGAGTTGAATATAGTTCTAGTTGGAACATATACATGATTCAGTTCCCATCTATTCATGTTAGTTTAGGGTAAAAGTCTCAACCTTGTTGCTATATTATGTAGCTCTGCTTGAGCGATAATCTTATATTTGGTAGATACGTTATCCTTTTCGTTGTCGCTTGAATCATCTGGGTAGTTTACCACTTTGTATTGTATGGTGTTGAACACATGCATCCAGGTTTTAACTATGCTTATACTTTTGGGCAAAGTATCAGAAATAATGTTTGTGTTCTCGCAAGAACTTTTGCCAGTTTCTTTAGGCACTTTCCGTGGAGCCATGATATCCAATTTCAAAGTTCTATTACCTGTTACAGAGAATGATAATGTAGAAAACTAGTTATTTCACTAAGCCAACTCTATGAAAAAAAGAATGTAATTCAAAACTAAAAAATATTCTTACCTTAAATGCATAAACCATGTGTATACCTTCACTGACAATGCGTTTAATTTATTTAATAAAAAACATTTGGTTGTTAAAATAGGATCTTATTTGGAATCATTTCCCTAAATCAAATATTAATGTCATTAATGGTCGATACCTCGGGAAAAGCGCAGAATTTGAATATATCCGAGTTATAATTAAGCAATGGATTAATTAGAGTATAATCCTCATTTAGTACATTGATTAATCATACTTATCATTTAATCAAGTTTCGGCGTTTAGTATCTTGGGGATATTTATAATAGTTTAAAATAAGACTTACGAAATGAGAAGTCGTGATAGGTTTAATTAAGTATAATCATTTTTAACTCTTCTAATTAACTACAATTAGCTTTAGAATGGCGATGTTTCGGGTATCGGGACTTCAAAATATTTTATATGTAAGAAATCCTGAATCATGAAGTTGTGATGAGAATTACTTATTGTTAACCTTTCTTAATATTTAATTAACCCAGCTTAACATTTAATATGTTAAGCCCTAATATTGGCCCATTACCCCTTAATTGGGGAATATTAGATTAGTAATGTTATTTTATTTATGTCGGCTTTAGGCCATTAGTTGTAATTATACCTCCTAGTCTCCTATATATACCAAGGAGACATTTTCATTT
>ML818381.1:150800-169461 GCA_009831015.1 Picea engelmannii | reverse complement strand
ATGAATCTTGCTTAACCTTTTCCATGAGAATTCCCTCAATATATAGGAGAGAATGAGATGGTTACTTGGATAAGAATGATCCCACAATATCAGGGAAACCAGTACAAGGATAACCATTCGAATGCCAACCCATTCTTCTAGAATATTCCCTTCTAGAACCATCGAAAATTCATCTTTTTCCAAGATTTAGAGAAGGTTCGCACCCTAGCTATGTAGCACAGTGAAAGAATTTCGCACCCTAGCTTAAGGTAGCCTGCAAGAATGGGTCATTCTCGCACCCTAGTATATTAGCAACCTACAAACTCTCTTCAAAAGTATGTTTTCTGGGAAGAGATGAATGCCAATTTTCTCAAGAGAAATTTCTTATGAGGAGCCTGAGTACACCATCATCAATAAACCATCATGATGACCAAAATCATGGGTAACAGAATGCCCCCCAAAGTATGAGGCTAGAATCAGTGACATCCGAAAGACTTTGTAAGTTGCATGTGTGTGTTGGAAACCAGGAGTGCACCTAATCGGAAACCTGCGAACAACGAAGCATCTGCAGAATATCACATATATTAATTTTTAGGTAGGAATTCCCATACTCAGATCATAGATGGATGACATTGTAGACATAGGTCATGGCCACCAATCATACACTGTGGATCCATGCCATCAAAATATAGCATAGCCACCAGGAATACACTGTGGATCTATGCGAGAAAATTCAAATTAAGACGACATAGCCATGAGACATACAAAGTGGATCTATGTGTCACAAATTATACATATTCCATCACAACCTGGACAAAGAGATGATATCCAAGGTCTTCAATCTCGTCGCCCAAAAGTACGAATCTAACCATGTGATTACATGTGTTGAAGTCGAACATGGCAGAAACCACTTGATTACTGGTCATTGATGAAACCGTTAACAAGTGCGAGGGAAATCACCATTGATGTCAATGAATCCCAAGGTACTCTAGTACAATCCATTGAGTGTGAATGAGTGAGTTGAATTCAAACATCCAATGGAATCGTTCAATCAGGGGTTAATGATGTAAACCCATTGTTGAAATCGAGGAAACCTGCCATTGAGGCATGCAAGCTCCAAGGTACCAAATAATTTCTAAGTTTTGTTTCTAGATAATGATATGAAGTCGACGGAAAAAAACTAGTCACATGAGGGCTTTGATGTATCCCCCATCAATGACACAAAATCAGTAACAGATTTTGAAGATGAAATAGAGTATGATGTAAATTGGACTAGACACAGGGAAGGCCGACACAGAGAGAATGGACAACTGCAGATGGCCGAATCAATAGAGGTTTTGGATGAACTTCTATTGAACATATCAACGACATGACCAATGTGTTACACATCAAAAATACTCACTTTGATAGTGTCACAAGTGTCGTCATTACAAAGGTCCCAAGTGTTGCAAGTGTCAGGGAAGAATACTTCCATGATGCATATGTCATGCCTGTAAAAGACATCAGGAGGACACTTGGCACATGTCAAAAACTTGATTTGGAAGAGGAGGAAAGGTTAACTGGTCTCATGAACCTTTTTCCATCTGAAAACACTCAAAAAACTAAGTTTTGGAGGAGAGCGCTCCCCTATACCTCTTCTGGGAGCGTTGGAGCTCCCACTTACACTGTCTAGGAGAGTTATAAAGATCCTTTGTCCCTTTTGAGGGAGTGCTACAATGCTCTGATGGCCCTTTTGAGGGAGCACTACCTATTCTGGGCAGTAGTTAAGTTGTTGAGATGAATGGGGGGAGGATCCTTTTGTTCTTGGAAGGTAGTTGGATTTGAATCCCTAGTCCAGCCATGATCTTAGGGAAGATCCTCAAATGAAGGAGGAAAATCCTCAACTTCCCCAAGGGTATATCAAGTGGTTAAAGCCTCTCCAAGGATATATAGGCAAGCTTTCTCATGGTGAAAAGGAGGACTGAAAAAAGGAGAATCACACAAAACTTATGATCTTATAAGTAGTGTTGGAACAGAGATATTTTGGAAGCAAGAGACCTATGATATCATAGGGAGCAATCAGTGAAGCTATCATCATTCGGATCATGGATCGTTAGAGCAAGGGGTAGACAAGGAGGACTTGGCGAAACTGCTGCAATCCATCTACGGTTGTAAGCAATGTTCTGTCCTCATTAATATAATTTGCTTGGCCTGTTTCTTTCTAGTTTGTGTTTAATTTCACATGAAATTGTCTCTGATAGATAGATCTATTTCAATATAATATCAATAGAGTAGGAAGTGGTTGTACTGTTGTTTGTCTACAGGGCTCATCGAGGAGCGAAATATTGGAGCTCAACTCGGAGCGTGCAGGGACAAATGTCGGTAAAAGGTACTTCTATTCTCCTTCCTCCTCGTACATTAGTTTGTATAGATATGAAAGGAAGTTTTTTTCCATGTTAAGCATCTTCTATATTAATAGCTAAGAGTCTAGCTCTCAAGAGGAGATCTACCTGTCCGCAGGGAGATTTTCCTTCAATAGAAACTGGCAACTCCACTGGGGAAAATCGAATCGAAACTTTTGGTTTTGATTTTTCCTCATAAGACCTTGTCTTTCCCTTTTTGTTATTAGGAATTTTTCACCCCTTCATATCTGATTGCATTTGCTGATTGACTCTTTACCCATCACATTCAGCCCGCCTGCCAAATTTTGACTGAAATTTTGGTTTGTTTTGACATTTTTATGAGTTTTTTTAGCCTGGCACCCCCGTTCCCATGTTATAAGAGTGCCAACACTCCCTGGAAGTGTTATAAAAAGATTTATAACACTCTGGTGGACCATATACCAGAGCGCCAGTCCTTTTTGCCCAAAATCTCTTCAAAAATTGCAATTTTTGGGGGTCCAAACCCTATTTTTTCACTTGCTAAGCTTCTTTGTGATTTAATGATTCTTCCTTTGACCTTTGACATGCTTCCTCCTGAGAAGTAAACACCTTGTTGTTCATATTTTATTCCCTTCTTCATTATTTTTGAGTTTTTGCTGTTGAGAGCTTGAAATCGATCCCCTGCTTTCTTCTCTCCTATCGACTGAGCGAGAACTCTAGTGAAGGACATTAGAAGTCTGTAAATCTTCTCATTTGGTTCTTTGAGGTCATCTGATCCAATATTTTTCTCCTTCCTTTTGCGTTTTTTATTTTCTTTCTCTTGTTTGATTGCAAAAGGGTGTGTTGTTTGTGCGAAATCTGCATATTCTTGTCTGAATTTCCTTGATTTGAAAGGGTAGTTGGCAGGGGAAATTTTGCATTGAATTGATTATCATTAGCATACAAATGAAAAAAGTACATCTTAGTGATTATTCTGCATATTAGTTTGCATTTTTGAAATGTTATATAATTATATTAGATTTGATTGAGAACAAAATTGATTGAGGGCATTCCTTATCAAGTGTTTGATAGTGAAAACGACTCTTCCTCCTTCCCTTAAATAGGTATTCATTGAAAAGAAACGATTTCTTATCATATTTCATGCATATTTTTGGGAATTGATTCATCATTCCATTAGTTTCACTTTTGTACACCCTCTGAGTAAACAACAACCATTAAAATCAATGCTTAACTAAAATTTATCATACTTTTTACATCTTTGTTAGAAAACCTACATTAGTTTAAGGTGTAGGGCTTTGGAATAGGTTGAAAGGATAACTTTCCAAAGCTATCAAACAAACTTAGTATCTTGCGGTAGGGATATTCAAATCCAATTGTCATATTGGCTTGCTGGGATCCCCCTCTCACACAGGGGTTATGCACGAGGTCACATTCAGGTGAGTTACAGAGATTATCCCTCCGTGGTTCAACTGTTTGTAGTGGTCGGATCGTATATTGGGGGTCACTGGAAGGTATACCCACGATTATGTGTGGGAGCCTTTCAAGTTGATTTCGGACTTGTTATCCTGCCCATACGTTCTGACTGGACTGTTGACTGTACCCTCCCAGGGGCTGACTACGAGTTGGTGACCTTAGTAGCCATAATCTTTAGGGTCTCACACAAGGTGACGGTGAAGGGAAGTCTCACTGTACCTGGAATAGAAGTTGGTCAAACTCACTCAGGCTCCTTGGAGGGTAAATCCGCAATTACTGTGTGGAACCTTGCACCAAGGTGTAAGTCCGTTAAGTAGGTCACCAACGTAACTGATCCACCCACTCTATCCCTGCCCCTTCCTATTTTGATCTCGTGATGTTGGATTTCATCACGAACCAGTGGTTTCATCATAGGAAGGTTTGTTTGATTGATTGCTTATTAGATTCATAGCGTGTGTTGTTTTTTTTACTTAGTGGACCTTAGGTCGAGTCAGTGCTAATGGCATTGAATCCTGGGAGTACCAATGGAAGAAACCCTTCTTATGGGGAACCTTATACCTTTCCTTCATTTGGAAACTTTGGTCCTCCATATGTTGCCACACTGAGTCTTCTAGGACTCACCATCAGATTACCAGTGTGGTTGTTCCCCACTCCGGTGATCCCAAATCCTCCTAATGTTTTAGCTGCACCTAATAATTTATATGTCCATACACCACCCACACATCAACCTCATGTCGACTTTTCACCTTCTTCGTCCATCAATTCTCCTTCCATTTCTCCTTCTTTGCCTAGTGAAATCTCTAAATCAAGTAGCCAGGTTGATCAGAAGAAGAAGAACCCGAAAAGGACAAAGGCCCCAACAACATCATATGTTGGCTCTAAGAAACTAGTTACTATTAATAGTACTGGGAGTGTTGATGAGGTCAACAAGATTAAAATGAAGAATCCAAAACCCAAATTCCCTTGCAGCCTTTGTAAGGGTGACCACTTTCTGAGGAATTTCCCCGGTCTTACCCAAGTCTTAGAAATTTGGTCCTCCACGTCATCGGCCTTTGTCGGTCATGTCGATGATACCCCGTCAACTAGTGATGTTCAAGTTGGTAAGAAGAAGAAAATTGTCAAGTTCCCTTGCATGTTATGTAAAGGTTATCATTACTCTCACCTTTGTCCTTGTATGGACGAGGCTTCTTCGCTTTTGGAAAAAATTAAACTTCCAAAAGGTTATTGTAAGTTTTCCCCAACCCATCATTGGTTGATGGACTGGTCAATCTGGTTCCATCCCCGGTCAATCCAGTTAATCAGGTGGTCAATCTAGTTTCCTCCTTGATTGAACCACAAACCCAAATAGTTGATCCAGTTCTGTCATCGATCAGCACCACTCTTCATCAAAATATTGACACCAAAGTGGTCGATCTATTTTCATCCTCGGTCGATCCCACTCCTCCTTTGATGAGTGCCAAATTGACTGATCCAGTCCCTTCCTCAATCAGTCCCACTCTTCCTCTGAAAAGTGCCAAAGTGGTCGATCCAGTTTCTCCATCGGTCGATCCCATTCCTCCATTGAGGAATGTCAAAGTGACTGATCCAGTCCTTTCCTCGGTCAGTCCCACTCTTCCTCTGAAGAGTTCCAAAGTGGTCTATCTAAGTCCACCATTGGTTGATCTGATCCAATCATCAGTCGATCCTACTCTCCTTCTAGAGAGTAAACTCGATACTGCCCATGTTTTTCTCATTAATACAAACTCTACCATATCGGGGGGCATTCCTCCTTCTCCTGTGAAACCCCCTCTAAGTAATGAGGCCATCCTTTTTGATTGAGGTGTGCTAACTAGACCTCATCTTCCCTCTCACATTCCTTTCCAGATTACAGTACAGGTTCGTGGTCGAGATGTTCCTCAAACACTGATAGATGAAGGTGCGTCCATTAGTATTTTGTCTTCTGTTTCTTGGTACGCTTTGGGTTGTCCGCGGCTTGCACCGGTTACACAAAATTTGTTAGCTTTTAACAGGAGTACTAGTCAACCTTTAGGGATCCTTCCTTAGTTTCTTGTAACTTTGGGAGGGAAACCTGTCTTTATCGATGTCATGGTAGTCCGAGACCCCTTGGATTTCACTTTACTCCTTGGGCGGGATTATGTATATGCTATGAAATCTCTTGACACTTGTATCCACCCTTTTCCATGTGATATATTTCCCCCAAAATGGAAGAATTGTGACTATTGATCAACTTTCATTCATTGGCCCCGACTAGGTTACCTCCCTAAGTGGTTCCTATATGAAGATAGTATCGCCCCCGCTGCATGTCAATTATGTGGCGTTGTCTCCCATGACCTAAAATTCCGATGATTTGGATCCGATAGTTGACATGGTGATCTCTTCGGTAGGTTTATTGGAGCTCGATCTCCTTACCCCTGTCATGACCCTCGGCATGTGTTCCTTCTAGAGTGATTGTCTTCCATCCGACGAAGATCTCTTGCAAGCCATGACCGAGTTTTGTCCCTTGACATGGTACCCTTCCAGAGCATTATCCTCTCAGAAGCCATGATCAAGAAACAACCACGAGCATAGTTTCTCTTCTTTGTGGCAAGCTCGTTAAAAAATGAAATAGGGGCCTTGAGCATAGTTCTTTTCCTGTGTCAATCTCATTAAAAAATGAAATAATCACCTCTCTTGAACCTTCTTTTCATCCACCCTTATCCTTTTTCTCATCTACTAGAGAAATTGGTGATGACCTTAGAGGCGGTGAATGAATTGAAGCTTGGAGGGCATGTCTCCAGCCTTTGATGATCATTCTAGAGTTCAGGCACTAGCTTTCAAGCTGGGGGCATACCGAGATTAGTCTTTGTTCTTTCTCGTGCTCGTAAATACATGAGAATGCATCCAGGTAGACTTTTATCTCTTTTTCGGACCTGTATGGACACATGAAAAAGGAACCCCCTGGAGTCTCCTTTAAGCTCTTTTTAGACTCTCTAAACATGAAAATATTTCCGAGTGATCTTGCTTCCTTTCCCACTCATTAAATGGTTTGAAAGGGTGTTTTTCGAGTAATAATTTATCTCTTTTTCGGCCTCACGATACTAACATTACGAAAAAGGACAACATTGGAGTCACCTTTAAGTTCTTTTCAGACTCTCTAAAGATGAAAAGATTATCGAGCGACCTTTCTCTCTTCACGGTCGTTAAATTATTTGAAGAAAACGTCTGTTGAGTGATAGTTTATCTCTTTTTCGGTCTCATCAGACTACTTTACGAAAAAGGAACTGAGAGAGTTCTCTTTTAAGTGTTTTTCCAGACTCTATAATCATGAAAAACCTTTGAGTTTTCTGTCTTTGGACTCGCTAAAACAAACATCGACAGGCCCATACAGGATCGAACCCTTACTTCTTCCAGTTCGTTAAACAAAGGAAGAGGAACTTACCAAAGGTGAGTTATATTGAGCATGTGTTACCTTCCTCAAGCTCGTTAAATTAAAAAGAGGTACTAGTCTATCTAGATGGGGGGAAAAATTGAAAGAAGCAAGCCAAGCAATTTTTGAGAACATTACCAAGTAACTCTTAGAGTCGCCCTTGAACACAACACTGTGTTTTTTGCACGCGTTATAATCCACTGAACCTCTACACTGAGCCAATCCTTTGAGTTTATTTCACTCCTTTGGGTCACCTGACGTAAGTTACAGCATCCATTGCATCATCAAGTTTTGGTCCATGTCATGTTTCTGTTGTTGTGCCTCAGTGTTCAAGGAAAGTATCCGCCTTGAGAGTCAGCCATCACAAATATCTTGTGTCAATACCCATGTCAGTCCATGTTCATTTGATCTACCAATTACATCTCTATGTCCATTTCATGTCATTGATGGGGGATACATCAAGGCCCTCCTTCGACGAGTCTATTCCTTTCGACTTCAACACATTATCCAGGGACTAGACTTAGAAACCAATTAGTACTTTGGGACTTGCATGCCTCAATGGAAGGCCTCCTCACATCCGACAATAGGTTTACATCATTGAACTCTAATTGGATGATTCCACAAATGTTTGACTCCAACTCATCCATTCACATTCGTTGGAATGTACTAGAGTACCTTGGGAATCATTGCCATTAATGGTGATCTCCCTCATGCTTGTTAATGGTTTACATCATTGACCAGTAATCAAGTGGTTTCTGCCATGTTCGACATCACGACATCTATTCACATGGTTAGATTCATACTACATTGGGATCGGTAAGAAGACCCTGGGTTGAGTGATCACTTTGATATGTACTTTGCCCAGGTTGCGATGGAGTTTCTCTTGAACAATGACACATATACTATGACATAGATCTACTTTGTATTGGTCATGGCTATGTCTTGTCATCTCATAGATCCACTATGTATTCTTCATGGCTACGATCAGTTCATGTCATAAGAGTATAGATCCATAGTTTATTTTTAGTGGCTATACCTTCTTATTGATACAATTATGGATCAGCAGTGTATTTTATGGCGGCCATATCTTGCAAGTCTTGATCACCCAAGCATAGGTATGCCTGCCTTGGTTTTGAAACATGTCATAATATTTGTTGGATGTTTGTGTGCAACTTTTGTCAAGTTCTCTGCGTCTATACCCTTGCTTGAAAGTATACAAAGAATTTCAGTTATCAGTTCCTATATTCTAACTTCATACTTTGGGGGGCAATCGGTTACACATAAAAAATACTCACTTTGATAGTGTCACAAGTGTCGTCATTACAAAGGTCGCAAGTGTCGCAAGTGTCAGGAAAGCATACTGCCATGATGCCTATGTCATGCATGTAAACGACATCAGGAGGACACTTGGCACATGTAAAACACTTGATTTGGAATAGGAGGAAAGGTTAACTGGTCTCATGAACCTTTTTCCATATGAAAACACTCAAAAAAATAAGTTTTGGAGGAGAGCGCTCCCTTATACCTCTTCTGGGAGTGTTGGCGCTCCCCCTTACACTGTCTGGGAGCATTATAAAGCTCCTTTGGCCCTTTTGAGGGAGCGTTGGTGTCTTTAGGAGTCTTGGTGCCCCCCTAAATCCTACTAGGGAGTGCTAAAACACTTTGATGGCCCTTTTGAGGGAGTTCTACCTATTATGGGCAGTAGTTAAGTTGTTGAGATGAATGGGGGGAGGATCCTTTCATTCTTGGAAGGCAGTTGGATTTGAATCCCTAGTCCAACCATGATCTTAGGGTAGATCCTCAACTGAAGGAGGAAAATCCTCAACTTCCCCAAGGATATCTCAAGTGGTTAAAGCCTCTCCAAGGATATATAGGCAAGCTTTCTCATGGTGAAAAGGAGGACTGAAAAAAGGATAATCACACCAAACTTATGATCTTATAAGTAGTGATGGAACAGAGATATTTTGGAAGAAAGAGACCTATGATCTCATAGGGAGAAATCAGTGAAGCTGTCATCATTTGGATCGTGGATATTTAGAGAAAGGGGTAGATAAGGAGGACTTGGTGAAACTGCTGCAATCCATCTACGGTTGTAAGCAATGTTCTGTCCTCATTAATATAATTTGCTTGGCCTGTTTCTTTATAGTTTGTGTTTAATTTCACATGAACTTGTCTCTGATAGATAGATCTATTTCAAGATAATATCAATAGAGTAGGAAGTGGTTGTACTATTTTTTTTTTACAGGTCTCATCGAGGAGCAAAAGATTGGAGTTCAACTCGAAGCATGCAGGGACAAACGCCGGTAAAAGGTACTTATTTTCTCCTTCCTCCTCATACATTAGTTTGTATAGATCTGAAAGGAAGTCAGTGTCCATGTTAAGCATCTTCTGTCTTAAGAGCTAAGAGTCTATCTCTCAAGAGGAGATCTACCTGTCTGCAGGGAAATTTTCCTTCAACATAATGATTTGGCAGCATTGACTCAAAGACGACACAGAGAATGACCTTGTAGCAAATCGAATGAGAGACAAATGGATTTCCCAAACTGACTTCAAATAATGAATAGGGGGTGTCATGTTCAAGAGTGACACTTACTGCCAATCAATATGAAGATGATAACATATCCCTTTCCCAAATTTTCCCCCACCATTTCTAGCAAGTACCTCTTTATTTTTACGCAAGCTTAAGGAGGATAACATATGCTTGTTGATATAAGCTTATCCTTCGGATAAGTCCTTCAGAGTATGTTTAACGAACCCTAAGAAGGAGTGGTTTGGTCCCAGTATGGGTCTGTCGATGTTTGTTTAACGAGTCCAGAGATAGAAAACTCGAAGGTTTTTCATGATTATAGAGTCTGGAAAAACACTTAAAAGAGAACTCTCTCAGTTCCTTTTTCATAAAATAGTCTGATGAGACCAAAAAAAAGATAAATTATCACCCACCAGGCACTTTATTCTAATACTTTATCGAGCGTGAAAATAGCAAGGTCACTCGACTATCTTTTCATGTTTAGAGAGTCTGAAAAGAGCTTAAAGAGGACTCCATGGGGGTTCCTTTTTCGTATAACCTTGTTGAGCCCGAAAAAGTGATAAAAGTATGCTCGATCACGTTCTCATGTATTTTTGAGCATGAGAACGGACAAAGACCAAGCTCGAGGTTTTATACAAAAACCATAAAAAACACACAAAACATGCGATGAAAAAGAAAAAATATGTCTGCATCCCTGTACATGAACATCGAAGTCGTTACGCCTGCAAAAGTTACACTCAAAAGGGCATTAGGGTTTAGGATTTAATAAATAAATGATTATAAAAAATTCAAATAACATGGTAAAAGTAAATATAAAGGAGTAAAACTCTTTTTACCATATCATTTCACTTTTTCACTATTTGAGCCCAAAAACCCCTCTTTTACCCTCGAAATTTGATGTCAGATTACGGGAGTTACGAGCATCCATTCGAAGATCCGTTAGTGACAGTGAGGTAGGCTCTTTGTCCTCTACTCTTTCGTGGTTTTATTTTGCATTTTCATTGGTAAAAACGCATTTTTGAGTTGGTTTTGTGAGCCATACTTGCGCTCAACCATTCTCGCAGGTGGGCTACACGAGACCTGTGAGAATGGGTCATTCTTGCAGGTGAGCCCACAGCAGCCTGTGAGGTTCTCGCACTGTGCCTAAAGGGAACCTATGAGAATCGCAAAGCATAATTTTTTTTTAAAGTTTTGCCCAATGAAAGAAAACCAAATTGTGAGTAGAGTTACCAATCTTCTTTTTGTGCTTCTTATGCAGGTAATTGGCCATCACAATGGTTCTGGAATGGCATGAAAGGGAGCACGAAGAAGAAAATTCCATTTCCAGAAATCATCCACCCACTATTTCCGCTTTGAGAAACTGTGGTCTTCTGAAGTACTTTTGTATCCCGGGCATGAGGGCCCAAGTCAGGTTATTAGAGTACCTTGTGCATATGTGGGATCCCGATCAGCAGGTATTCCATGTAGGGGTCCACACACTGTCCTTAGATATTGAGGACGTTTACTTATTGACTGGACTGTCATGGCGTGGCTACCACGTGAGCCTGACTGGTAGCAGAGGTGGTGGACTGCCCATGAGTGAGTACTGTCGCTTACATTGTGTTTCTGAGGAAAAGAGGAAGAAAGGGAAAGTAGCTATTTGGGGAGTATGGTAATTGACCCTCCAGACTATCTTGTTCACCATTGCTCGGATGGCTGGGAGCTCTGCTTCTCACATGGCACTCCAGAGTTACTTTCAGTATGCCATAGAGTGTATTGAACCTCGGGTTTTTAACTGGGTAGATGTAGTTCTTCGTAGCATGAAAAGGCAATTGACCAAATGCAGACAAGGAAACCTGAAGCAATTCGGGTACAGATATTTGTTAGTGTCCTTCTTTCTCAAGAGGGTTCCATTACTGAGGCTACAGGTTGAGTGGAATCTACCAGCTCTCAGGGATCCAAGAATGTTGAGATGGTGTTAGCTCATGGCCCGGCACGTAGCTGGACCAATTATCAAGTATGATGATACCTTCTTTGACTGGCTATGAGCACAGATGTTGATAGTCGACGATTATGCTTATGTCGGGTTGGATTTTCGAGGAGATCCAGACTTAGTCCCGTCGAAGGGTGCTCAGTGGGGGGAACTTGGTAAGAAGTATGCAATATTTTTCCTTTTTAAATGTTTTTATGAATTTTATCATATGAAAATGTTTTTAATATGTTCGTCCAAAGACTAAATACAAAATTTGTTTGATTACACAGTTGTGGGACCTTACCGACCTCCCAGTACTTCTCCAATTTAGTGGTGAGGAGAGGTGGTGCCAATGCCACAATGGGATGCCAAGGATTATCAAGCAGTGGAACAAAACCTAGAGGGTTTGATAGCAGATATTCCAGACATGCCTCTTGGAGAGGTTCCACAACGTTATCAGTGTCACATAGTAGGAGTGTCAGAGTCCATAGGCCGACTGCTCCATAGGGTTTCCTGGGCAGTCGTATGTTACCGTGAACATCATCCATGACGTCTCTTTGTAGAAGCTATGAGCTTCAGATTTTGACATTTTGGTCTTCGGAAAAAACTTTTTTGTAAAAAACTCTTTTGATCATTATATATACAGACGGCTTCTACCGGTTTATCTTATGTTGTGTGAACATTAAGGTGATTGATTTATAAATAATCCAAATGTCTGTCTAATACATAGTTAGCTAATGCATCAGTTAATGTATTTAGACATCTAGGAATATGTTGATATTCAATATAATCAAAATAACGTTCCAAAAGGTGAATTCGCAAATACACCCGTAACAAAGTAGGACTTCAAATAATATAGACATTACTTAACTGTAGTACTACAAGCTGCGAATCGAGTTGCACAACCAAATGACGGATTCCGAGTGAGATAGCACCAATCAACAATTCGATAACGACACTATACTCTACAATATTGTTGGTCGCACGGCCGAGACACACACCTCGTAAGGAGACAAGTTCATTTGTAGGGGCGTAAATTTCCCATGCAGCGGAAGCAAGGTTCTGAGTACTACGGTTGGCGCCATCAGCGAAGCCAATATAGGGTAGCAAAGACTCTGACATCTGGAAATCAAACACAACGTCACATAAGGGTAGAGACCAGATAATGAAAAAAGAAAGCTATAGTAACACACAAGAAGTATGATACAATAAAAATACAAGTACTCATGCACAGATGATTTTAAGCATAGTACTTCTTCAAGTACAACCCATTCCTGGGTTCACTTAAAGGGATACCATCGTAATCTACTAACTCATAAGCTCCTTTTTCCAAAACTCGTCGAACGATATAAGGACCTCGCCACATGGATTCGAATTTTCCAGCTCCTAGCATATCTCGATCTTGATCATAGAGGAGAACAAGATCTCCTTCGGAGAAAACGTGAGGCTTGACATGTTTGTCATAGTAGGCCTTGACATGTTTTTTCTGAGCTTCTATGACTAGGGTAGAATCGCGTCGAGTTTCGTCTGATCGCATAAGATACAATAGACGTTCTTCCTCAACATAAGTGTTTGGTAGGAGTTCAACAACTAGTTTTAAAGAGGGTATCTCGCATTCAATCGAGAGAATGGCTTCCAAACCATAGACTAACCAGAAAGGTGTAAACCCAGTAGCGAACTTGATGGATGTCTGGTAAGCCCACAATGCCGAAAACAACATTGTGTGCCAACTTGTTTTTTGAATCCCTATCATTCGTCAGAGCATAGTTATGAGAACTTTGTTAATTTCTTCGACCTAGCCATTGGCTTGTGGGTAATAGGACGTTGAGTTTTCATGGAAAAGACCCAAATTTTCAGTCAATTTAGACATCATAAAGTTTCTAAAGTGGCTACTTTGATCAGTAACGATAGCCTGGGGAACACCAAAATGAGCTATGACGTGATTAAAAATGAATAATGTTGCAGTCTTTCCCATGTTTTCAAATGTCGACATTTCCTCGACCCATTTCATAAAGTAATCGACAACAAAAATAATGTATCCATGCCCCCCAGCTGAGTGAGGGTGACATGTCATGAAATCGATGCCCCATTTCACAAAGGGACCAACAGAGACCACAGGGTGAAGAGAAGCAGGATGTGACTGTATCTTCTGATTATAGGTCTGGCAAGCATGGAATTTTTGAACGGCGATTATGTTGTCATTAAATAAAGAAGGCCTAAAATACCCTGCTCGTAAGATCTTCTGGGAAGTAGCATACCCAGACATATGACCACCACATGCTCTAGAATGGCAGTCATTCAGAGATTTCTCAGCTTCGTCGAACATTAGGCAACATCGAAAAATAGAGTCAATCCCCCAATGATAAAGAGTATCATCGAGGATAATATATTGACGGGCTTGATAGTGTATGCGACGTCAGTTAGTACTAGACAAAGTTGGCTGAAAATTCTAGGTTTGGAGATATATAATGATATCACCATACCAAATATCATCAGTGCTGAGAAGGAAAAGAGATTCATCGGGTAATGAATCAACTGCTAAATTTTCCATTTCAGAATAAGGAAAGTCGCATATCAACTCAGAAAACACTAAGGATTTCTTGGACTGAGCGCATTCGAATTCCAAGTCAAACTCCTGGAGTATCACAATCCAGTTGGAGTATTTTCCCCCTAGCAATTGATGTGTAAGAATGTGTTGCATAGGGTTGCAGTGAGAAATCACTGTAGTCTTGCGCAAGAGGATATAGTGTCGGAAGCATTGAACAACTTGGACGGCAACCAAGGCTAGTTTTTCAACATGTAAATACTTGATTTCGGTAGGCGTTAGACTTCGACTCAATTAGTAGATAACATGTTCGTCGTTAGCATCATCCTCTTGGAAGAGAACCATACCAATGGTGTAATCTAAGGCAGCAAGGTAGAGGAAATAATTGCGACTATAATCGGGGGGAAAGATAAGTGGAGCACACGTTAGGGACAATTTCAAAGATTCGAAAGCATCGTTGGTGATGGTATCCCAGATTAACTCTAAACCCTTTTTTAAGAGTCGCATAAATCCATGAGTTATCTCGGCATAATTTGGGATAAAACGACGAAGAAATTTTTCTTTCCCTTGCAAACTTTGTAACTGGTGAAGTGTAGAAGGAGGAGGGAGATTAAGGATCACCTCAACCTTCAAAGGATCCACCCAGATCCCTTGACGTGAAGCAATAAAACCTATAAGTCTATCGGATTCCATGTAGAAAACACACTTATGAGGATTCAAACGTATACGGTAGAACCGACAGCAGACGAAAATGGCTCGAAGGTGGGTTGGATGATCGACTCGGCGCATTGAGTGAGTGGGTAAATCGTCTAGATATGGTTGGATGATGTGCTTGATATCAAGGAAAGCATAATACATAGCGCGTTGAAAAGTTGTGCCAGCGTTCTTGAGACCGAAAGGAAGTTTCCGATAGGCAAAAGTACCCCAAGGACAAATAAAAGTAGTCTTATGTTGATCCTTAGGAATAATGTTGATTTGATTATACCTAGAGAAACCATCCATGAGAGAGAATATTTCACTTCCGGCGCAATCATCAACAATCTGATTGACGAAGGGGGTAGGAAAGTTGTCTTTGGGACAAGCTTTGTTGATATCCCTATAATCAACTCATACATGAATGGTGACTTGTTTCTTGTTGATCAGGACTGTTATAACCCTAAAATGCACCACACAGGCTTACCTGGCATCAGGCCAACTCATGTCTCTTCCTTGCCAAAGATATGTTGAATAAAACCTTGAAAAACCACTTAAAATAAGCAACCCGCGCCCTAACCTAACATTGGGCGCGTTGGAACGCTTGCTTCCCTTATACTGCATGCGTTGGAACGCGGGCTAGCCCACTACAGCCCGCGTTTACCTAACAAAGCAAAAAATCAGGAAAGTTTCCGCCGAGACGAAAAGCTTTGGGTCAGTTAACTGGAAGTCCTAGCCATGCATGGCCGAGAGCCCATCTAAAACCCTAGCTCCTTCTAGCCTATAAAAGAAGGGGTAAGGGTACTATTCAAAGGAGGAAAATCATAGCAAAGAAACTCTGCCCAATTGCCGAATCCGTTTTGTCCCAACCCTTTAGCCTTTCCTCAAGCTTTAGGAGAATTCAAGAAAAGCAGTCGGACGACAAAGAAGAGGAGGAGCCCAGGATCAGGATCGAGGAACGGTGGTCGGTCTCTATAATCATTATAAGTTGGTTCATATTGAGATTAATAAAAAGATACTTTTCCCGTCCCAAATACATGAGTCTTATATGTTTTATGTGATTTGTGTTTAATCTCTAACCCTCTAGTAGAATAATAGAATGCATGCATAGTTTTGTCTTGATTGCAGGATCGCTTTTTGGAAGGAGCAGCAGAAGCAAGGAGATAAAGCTCAATGGAGGATCTACATCAACCATCGATAAAAAGGTTAGTTGGTTCTTCCCTTGTTTTCTTGTGAAAAAGGGTTTTAGATTCGGGGTAGGAGGTTAAAAGTAGCTTATGAAGGGTCATGATCTGCATACAAGTTTAAACCCTAGCTTGTTAGTCCGTAGGGTAGAATACCCCACAATAGAATTGGTGACTCCACTGGGGAGATTTCACTCTTAGGGTTTCCGGATTTCATTAGAGGTTCTTGGGTAGTTCAAAGAAGTTGAGTTTTATGTTTCTTTGTTGTTTTTTTTTTTCTGTCAGGTCAAAATCTAGCAAGGAACCTGGTTATCAATACCATTTTTTCCTTGGTTGTTGCTTGACATTGATTCTCGGGACACACAGAGGTACACGTGGCCTGCATAAGGCCTGCACGTGTGTAACCCGCGCCCTAACCTTCTGCAGCCCGCGTTTGAACACTTGCTGCAGTGGTTTCAGTAGCGTGTAGCATTCAGAAGGCTTGAGAGGCAGTCTCCTCTTCCCTGTCAGAAGTTTACCTTCTCAGGGGGGCTTTTTGGATCTTGTCTGGGTCTTGATTGGTTTATTGTCTTGTTTTCAGTCTGTCTTATTGTTTTGGATATTCTTTGCATTTGTTTTCCTTTTTGAAAATTTTCCTTTTCTGTTGAAGTAATAGCATCCAAGCCTTTTAGAGACCCTGGTTGTCAATACCAGAGGCTTTTTTGAGGTCTAGACTGCCTGTGTGTTGTTTATCTTGGCTTTTATACAGACCCGCGGCCTGCTTAAGTCTAGCCCGCGGGTACCCGCGCTCTGTTGTAGCTCAGCACGCGTTTGCACTCGTGTTGTATTGGTGACAGTCGCGGGCTTGTTTGGTAGCTTTTCAGCTTGGGTGGGGCAGTCATCTCCTCTTGTGGTGAGAAGAGCTCCTCTTAGGGGTATAGAGTCTGGAGCTGCACAGTCAGCAGGTTGGGGCATCTTATCCTTAGCCTGTGTTTGTTAGTTCATGTTTTGATAGAAAAGACAAAAGAGAAAAAAATCTTTGTTTTATGGTTTTTAGGCAAGTGTTAGAATCGGTGCTGTTTAGATTGCTTTTTTGCATTTTTGTGCTCTGATTCTGTTTTCGATCTGTGCTTTAAGCCAGAGTTTTCTTTTCATTCTCTTGGTTTTGTTCTTGTCAACATTTTTCCTTGTTGCGTTATTTTGCAATAAAACAAAAAAATAAATATTTTTCTTGTTTCATCTTCTTCTTGATTTGAAGATTGTGTTGTTGCATCAGTAGCTAGGAAAGAGTCTTTTTGCATAAGTTTTTGCAGTTCATTTAGAGTATAAGTAGCTCGCAGATCTGAGAAAAAGTCCTTTATATTTACTGCATGAAATCTTAATAAATTTGAAAAGAAGTCTTTCATTGAAAAGTTGTTGGTTTTGCATTTTAGTAAAAAATTTTGGTTTCACGCATTTTGTTCATTTTGCTTTGAGTCTTTTTACACACCATCAGTTTCACTTTCGTACCTTGTGACTTTAAAAATCCCATTAAAAGAAACACTAATTAAAATAAAGTAGACTTTTCTGTTTGTAGGGTGCATACACTAGCTCAGGACTAGGGCCTTGGAATAGGTTGGAGAGTAAATTCTCCAAGGCCACCCAAACCAAACATTGGAGTCTGTCAATAGGGAGTGTAGAAGTCCAGTTACGGAAAGTTATCCGGGACCCCCCTCTAACACAGGGGCTAAACACGAGGTCACGTAAGGAAAGGCAGCGGAGATAACCCCTCCAAAGATGGACCGAGCGTTGTGGAGAACACATATAGAGGATTTGTTAAGGGATTCCGTCGTTTGCATTTGCCATGGAGCTTCGTGGGTCTCGAATCCATTCGAGGTCCTCAGTTGTCTTTCGGACCATTTGCTCTCGATACCCTTGACAGGTTTCGGGCTTGATACCCTGCTCATTGTGGTCTACCAGACTGCCGACTGTACCCGCCTGGTGACTGTTCACATGTTGGCAAACTAGTTGCCAATATTTTCTAGGGACATACATAGGTGACTGCGGGGGTATACCGCGGTACCTAGGACGGACATCGGACCAACGCTTTGCAGAGTATACCCAGAGGGTGCTTCCGTATTTGAGTTTCACTTGCACCGGTAAGTTGCTCTAGTGTTGGTTGTTGTAACTTTTCTTCCAAACTAGTTTAGTGCTTGCTTGATTTATTTGCTAGGGGATTTTCTTTTAGTGAGTGTTATTGTTTGTTCGTGTAGAATACCTTAGCATGTCGTGAATATTCTCACACAGTGGAGGATTCAGAGCTCTGCCGGTCACGAAGGCTTCTGGGCTTGCCTCCGGTTATACTGGAGCCACCCCCGCCACCTTTGAGGCAGAAGCTAGAACATCAAGGGTCTTTCGAAGCTACCGGGGCTTTTGAGCCCAAACAACCCCCCGAGGAATCGACCGCCAATATTGGATTGGTTGAAACCTCAAACACTGATACGTGGCCGGACATTATTGTGCCAATTCAATTTTACGAACGCCTGTCAGTGCCTAACCCAGTTATGGAACCAAACTCTGTTACT
>ML818381.1:124966-143885 GCA_009831015.1 Picea engelmannii | reverse complement strand
AAAAGAAATAAAAACCATATATATACATCATAAAATCCTCAGAGTACATAGATGGGCACAAGCGCCTCAAAAAATGGGAACCATAACGAGTCACTGGGGCTTATGCCCTCAAAAAATATAATACATATCAGTGCTCGAGGCACATAAAATTCTACAAAAGATGTTCAGGGCCTATGGGCCCTGTTATAATCATACACAGCCCGACCCAAACGCCTAAATAATCGGACCCATGTCTGAGGTAACCCCACCATATGAGTCTGCATGGAGGGCGCCAAGTCCTCTATCTCTATCATGGGAACTATGTGGGTGAGCTCAGTGAAGTTCCGCTCAATCTACCTAAGAGCCCTCTCAACCTCTCCTGCTGGAGGGTTCCCTGCTACTACTTCTCCCCTGGCAGCGGCAACTGCGGCCTCTGGCCATGGGCGGTGCCTGTTCCGCGCAAAATCGGCATGTCGCACGGGTCCCACATCTGCATGCAACACAAGGTTCACCCATCAAAAACTATGTTATCCAAAAAACATGATATATATCTAAAAAAGACATAAAAATTACATATGCAAACAAAAAAAATAGTACAGGTGGAGACTTACCCATCTCCCCTCGCTCCTCACCAGGAGGCATTGGTATCGCTGGATCTCTGGAGAAGTCGATCCCCGTGTATGGGTAGTCCTCGATGGTGGGGATCTGTCATGACAACCAAGCAAAGAATTCATCGTTGAAGGCCTCCACGGTCCTTCCACCACCCTGTCGCGGCAGTAATGTTGCCCATCTACATACTGCAGGGAAAGTCGCCAGATGTCCTCGTACTGTCATCCGAGGACTGAAGCATGGAACTCTCTCAAATAAAAATGAGCACAAGATAGTCCCGAACCCGAAGTTCCCGTGTGTCCGCTAACGGCAATATGTCAATTGCCTCTTCATGCTCTCTAGCAGTGTGGTACTCCAGTCATATATTTGTGCATTCATGCACTGAACTGCACAATTCATCTGTACGCGCGACGCTTGATGTACGGCTGAGGAGCTGGTAATTCGCCCAATGAGCGATAATATAGTCTGTAGAGTAAGGCTGGTGATACTGCCAACCGGTATCTAGGAAGTCCCCTGATTGGTCCCAGCCATGCAATATTCTGCTATCAACTCCGAGACTTTGCTCGGCCCCGCAAGAAACGTCTGCAAGTTAACGAGTTCCCCTCTCCTCGAGAGGCCCGTCAAAAAATAGATGTCCTCGGCGGTGGGCACCAAGGATTTCCCCTCTATCATAAAGGCCTCAGCATCAGGATGCCAATAGTCAACCAGGGCATTCAGCAGCCTTGGTTGAGCGCGCATAAACGGACATAAGAAAAACTTCACTAAGCCACACTGCGTCAGCACGGCCATCACATTCGGATCTGCAGCTATTGCCTCATTGGTAGCCTCATGCTCTCTCTCTCTCCAATGAACATACATCCTGCAAAAATCACAAAGAAAAAGGGGAGTTTAGATCTTGCACAAGTCATTTTTTCATTGCACGGGGGTAACCCACGGGCTGTCGAGGCGACAGTCGCGGGTACCCGCACGCAGTCTTGACTCTGCGCACGGGTACCCACGGGCTGTCTCTGGACAACCCGTGGGTTACTAGGGCCGACCTCTTAGATGTCGACGGCTGTCCCCAAAATCAATTTAAAAAACATAAATGACGTATTGAAATGCAAGATGAGGGAGTTTGTACTTACTTGGTCCAATCAGAAGTTTGTTTGGTCCACTGTAACTCCCAGAATCACGATCTTTGGCAAAGGGGTTCTTTTGGCTCCAGAGTCAATTTTCAAATCAGCAATGGTGATAATGAGCTGCCAGCTTCTATTTATAGACTTTTGGGCCTCTTTTTGTCACCCTTTTGGCCCCTTTTATCTGTTTCTTTATACAAAAAACCATTTTGAGTGGTTCCGGAGTTATATGGGAGGGATTTGATCAGGTATTGGGACATTTTTCATTGAGTTTCAGAAGAAAAAAAAATAAAAAAAATACACATAAGGACGGTCCATAAAAAAAAATTCAAAAATCAACCTAAGCATATAGGGTAGGATTTCATCCCCACTGTTGCATCTCATTGCCTTTTGTTTTTACAATATAGGATCGACCCCATCCGGTTGTGACGCAGAACCGTCATTTCTGCTCTAGAAGTGTTGCAACTTGGTGGTAGAGTTTACCAAAACATGGATGCCCTAGGTAGTTCCTGGTTGCATTATGGTGTCCATGCCGTTTCTGACAACATCGTAGGCTCGGGAGTCCGCATAGTCTTTCCTAAATAGGAGTTTGAACCTCATTTGCATGGGTCTTTTTCACTCTTTGTATTACCCTCCGGACTCCCAAAACATAACGGGTCTCCTTTTAAGCCCTTTTCAGTCCCTCTAAACATGAAAAGATTGACGAGCGATCTTGTGACCCTTCACGCTCATTAAGCTGAAATTTGAAGTCATGTATGTCCGGCGGTAGTTTACCCCTTTTTCGGTCCGGACGGTCGACTGTACGAACAAAAGAATACTCTATCGAATTCTAATTCTTTAGAAGAGTATCCTCAGGTATAATTTTATTCCTTTTTCGAGCCTGAGGGACTAAATTTACGAAAAAGAAACCCCCCCGAAGTCCATAGTTAAGCTCTTTTCAGACTCCCTAAAATTGAAAAGATTGTCGAGTGACCTTATTCTTTCACACTTGTTAAACGATCCAGAAGAAAATTCCTGACGGAGTCCATAGTTAATCTTTTTTCAGACTCCTTAAAATTGAAAAAATAGCCGAGTGATCTTGTCCTTGTCACACTCGTTAAAATGGTTTTGAATTGGCGTCTAGTCGGTGCTAGTTTACCCCTTTTTCGAATCGACTAGACTATTGACGAAAAAGGTATGCCAATGGAGTTTACTTTTATGTTTTTTCAGACTCTCTAAACATGAAAAATCACCGAGCTTCCCTTCTCTGGGCTCGTTAAACTTACATCGAAGGACGTTACCATTGTGTGTTCTATCAACCGCACTTGCATCCTTTACACATCAGCTTAGTAACAGTTTTCTTTTGCATCTTAACACCTTTGGCCACTGGAGGATTTTTCTCGAGTATCATTTCCTAGAACATCAGTCTTGTCCTTATGCCTTGAGCTTGTATGTTTTCTATGCTCGTCCCTCCACTGTAACGTAATATTCCTTTATTATTTTTCAAAATATTCAAAAAGAACAAAAAAAAATCAAATATACCCCAAAAAGAGGATGGGAAAAGTATTTTCTTTATTGGCAACATTATGAGTCGCCCTTGGATAAAGAACATCTGTCCGTTTGATTCATCAAACTCTGGGATGTAGTACGACCTTATGAAGCTTGGATCGCTATATTGAGTTGTGTCTTCCACCGTTTGGTTACTCTTCCAAACATATGGAGAGTTTGCGTTGCCTCCTGCTTCGTAGAATTATGATTAACAGATATGTTTCCTGAGTCTTATCACTTGTTGTGCTATTGTCCAAGGGATGTTTGTTACTTAGCCTGAGTCGGCCACTCTGCAATATGTCTCTTGTCTGCATACCCGGCCATCCTGAACGTCCAATCAAGTCTTTGTTCGAAATCAATGAAGCCTTCAGTCCAATCATCAAGATTATCAAGTCCATAACCAACAAGCCGTCAAAGACCTCTGGGTAGTGTAGTCGTACACTCATATTACACTCCTACCCAAGTTTCAAAGATTTTGAACTTGTTGCTCGAGCTCTGAAGTACAGCCATCAGGCCAAATCAGCTTATGAGAGATGGATACTTTCTATGTATATCTTTCTGATTTCAAGATGTAGCTCCACTGTGTATTGTTCGCGGATACTCTTTATAGTTATTTGACATGGATCTACAGTGTATTTGATTGGTATCCATGGTTCTGATTTATCCCGAGCATGGGTATGCCCGCCTCGGTGAGACATTTGATATTTTTTGCAGACGGCACCTCCTGATTCCTGATTCCTGGGCTCACTCATTCAGCATATCAGTACAGATTGGTAAAGAATTGGTAATGCATTTCGGCCATCAGATGCTCTTCTGACCTCACACATTAGGGGGCATCTGTTATAACCCTAAAATGCACCACACAGGCTTACCTGACATCAGGCCAACTCATGTCTCTTCCTTTCCAAATCCATGCTGAATAAAACCTTGAAAAACCACTTAAAATAAGCAACCCGTGCCCTAACCTAACACTGGGTGCGTTGGAACGCTTGCTGCCCTTCTACTGCATGCGTTGGAACGCGGTCTAGCCCACTACAGCCCGCGTTTACCTAACAAAGAAAAAAATCAGGAAAGTTTCTGCCGGGATGAAAAGCTTTGGGTCAGTTAACTGGAATTCCTAGCCATGCATGGCCGAGAGCCCATCTAAAACCCTAGCTCCTTCTAGCCTATAAAAGAAGGGGTAAGGGTACTATTCAAAGGAGGAAAATCATAGCAACGAAACTCTGCCCAATTTCCGAATCCGTTTTGTCCCAACCCTTTAGCCTTTCCTCAAGCTTTAGGAGAATTCAAGCAAAGCAGTTGGAGGACAAAGAAGAGGAGGAGACCAGGATCAGGATCGAGGAACGGTGGCCGGTCTCTATAATCATTGTAAGTTGGTTCATATTGAGATTAATAAAAAGATACTTTTCCCGTCCCAAATACATGAGTCTTATATGTTTTATGTGATTTGT
This sequence comes from Picea engelmannii, assembly GCA_009831015.1. NCBI lineage: Eukaryota > Viridiplantae > Streptophyta > Pinopsida > Pinales > Pinaceae > Picea > Picea engelmannii. The sequence goes on along the minus strand of ML818381.1, from coordinate 139,204 downwards.
GTTTAATCTCTAACCCTCTAGTAGAACAATAGCATGCATGCATAGTTTTTTCTTGATTGCAGGATCGCTTTTTGGAAGGAGCAGCAGAAGCAAGGAGATAAATCTCAACGGAGGATCTACATCAACCGTCGATACAATGGTTAGTTGGTTCTTCCCTTGTTTGCTTGTGAAAAAGGGTTTTAGATTCGGGGTAGGAGGTTAAAAGTAGCTTATGAAGGGTCATGATCTGCATACAAGTTTAAGCCCTAGCTTGTTAGTCCATAGGGTAGAATACCCCACAACAGGGACAAGATTGGAAACCTAGTCTGTGAGAGCCACCGGATAAATAAATCCATCTTTAAGAAGTTTCTTGACTTTGAGCTTGATAGTCGCCGCTTTACATGGGTGAACTGGATGAAGGCGTTGCCAGACGGGTTTAGCATCGGGGTATGTCTTGATCTCATGTATCACAATCTCAGGGTCAATACCCATCATTTCTTTGTAGCTCCAGGTGAAGATGTCACGAAAATCTTTGAAAAAGGATGTGTAGGTAACGATTTCGTCAGAGGAACACGAAGCTCCGATATGGACATTTTCGACAATTCCAGGTTTGACGGATATGTCGAGGAGAATAGTGGGCGAAATATTTCTTAAGTTCCCTTCAGAAAACACATCGTGTGTGGACCCAGGAACAGTTGAGATGATGAAAATGGTCGACGGGGTTGAGATCCATTAGTATTTATCAAGGGTATGTTTCTCCAGAAAGAGGATGGAACGATGATGTCCATCATCCCAAGGGGTGTCTTCCATGACAAACATGATCATCTCATCCGTGGGAAAAATGACACGAAAAGGATCGGGAGACAACTCACCAAGAGAGGGGGTAGAATGGGTTGCCGATTGAATGACCTGATAGGAATATTCAACTGGACTTAATGGCATTTCATCATCGTAATGAAGAAGATCTCTAGGGTCAGGTACTATCCAGGGGTCGTGAGACGCAAGAAGTTAGTGAATCGAGGTGGAGATAATGTTGATTGAAGCAACAGATGAGCATGGAACATCAGGCGGTGGAATGGGGAAAGTACCCATTAACGAAGAGTCTTTTAGAAGGCCTACACCGACGTTCTCATAACCCGGTGGGGTTTTAGCGATGAACGATATGTTTCCAGTACGGGTATCAGAATTAAAGAAGGCTAGTTGGTCGATGGTGATGATCTTTCCTTGATGTGGGAAACATACCACATGAAAAAGGGTCGACACAACTGGGCACATGGAATCGATCCAGCTGCGGCCAAGCAGAAGATTGTAATCAAGGGGAGCGTCAAAGACTTCCACGTCAAATTGAACCATTTTTCCTTCTAACGTGATGGGCAATGAAGGAAGGACACCATAGGGCTTAAAACTAGAGCCATTGAAGTCTTTAAGAGTGTTCTGGGATTTGTTCAAAGAAGGAGAGCCAATGGCTTTCCAGCAAGCAAGAGACATGACACATGTCGAGGCACCCTCATCGATAACAGTTCGACAGATGTTTTTGTCAGAGACAATCACTTGGATATGGAATGTGAGTTGAGGGGGTAACCTTGGAATGTGATCCTCCAAGTCAAAAATTATTAAATTGGTATCCGTCGGATCGATTTCACCGATAGATTTCAACAGTGACTTACGTTGTGTGGGACAACTTTTTAGGACTACGAGGGCTGGAATCACAGAAGGTTCTTGGGCTAGATCGTCAACAACGTTGTAGTTCTGGGTAGCACGAGCATGAGGATTGAAAGTTGATTTTCGAATGACGCCCTTTGGGGGGGATCGAAGAACTGTGTCGAGGCTCGGTCGTTCGAGATGAAGAGGACTGTTGGTTGGTGGAGTCGCAGGAGAGGGTTGTACCAAGGAAGGAGGTAGATCATCAACCTTCTCTTTAGAGGGATAATAATCTTTGGTTCGAGTAGTGAGTGCAACGTCTCTCTGCTTTGAATCGCTAGTACACATCAATACATAGGATGTAGTAGAAGATAAGGGTTGGTCATGTATGACCAACTGAGCCTGTTGTTGAGATGGGAAGGGTTGGGACAAAATGGCTGGAGCAGGTGGTTTTGGAGCCCCTTAAAGGAACTTAGTAGCCTCGGCACGTCGTGAACAATCCTTCGTGTAGTGATCATCACCACAGAGAAGACAAGGGTATCATGGTTTGCACTTATCCCGATCGTCAACAGGGGTAGTTTTTGTTCGCTCTGCTTGAGAAGTATTTTTTTCCTCCTTATTCATACCCCTTCCCTTTTTGGATTTGTTTTTACCGGCTGGGGTAGATTGAACTACATTTACCTTAGAAATCTTGCCGGTGGGAGGGGTAGGAGATGGAGCATTTTGAAAATTAGAAGAAGCAGGTTTGGGGTTTGTGCTTGAGGTGGAATGTGGTTGGGCCTGGAAAGTGCCAATCACACCATTGGCTGCATGCGAAGCAACTGGAGTAGTTGAAGTGGCGAAAGTGGAAGGACGAGGTAAGTCAGGTAATAAGTCGTAAAGGGTACCCGTTTGTGAGCAAACGAGGTCTAGATATTGAGCATGACTTATGGCCTATTCTTCGGTGACTACTCCACCCATGGCGATGTCACGACCGATGTCATTCACAAAGGATTTTGCGAACCATTCTGCCAGCAACTGATCGGGGAGTTCAAGTTTAATGAGACGCCGTCTCCTTCGCCACTCATGAATGTGATCGGATATATGAGTGGCTTTGTTTTGTTTGAAATAAGTCAAAATATTGGTCCCTGTGTCATAGCAAATCGGTAACTAGTAGTGTGTGATGAAAGCCATAGCTAGGGTGTTGAAGTAAGAGAAGAAACCTCGTGGCAATTCTATATACCACTTCGCAGCAAAACCTGTGAGGGTTCGTTGAAAAAGACGTAAATGAATAGAGTCATCCATCAACGATTTGGATGAGAACCATAGGTGAAAAGTCATAATGTGATTGTTTGGGTCCTCTCCCGCTTTGCCGTCGAATTTAGGAATGTCTGATGGTAGCTTGGTTGGTATAGCAGGCCATTGGGGAGAGTGATGAATTGGATCATTTAAAATCCTTTACAAATCTGGAAGATCTAAAGTGGCTATGAAGGGTAACTGTTGATTCACCTATGGGTAATGGTGGCTTTGGGGAGGAAGCCCCGTTGGAAAACCAGTACGACCATAAGAAGTCTACATATAATGTGAAGACCCAAGTAGATTCGGTGGTGGTTGGAGAGGATAGTAGCTCATAGGATTGTACCCTGGAACAGGGACTTGAGTTTGAGCATTCACCCCCCAAATGGGATTGAATGTACCCGGATATGGTTGGCCCATACTAGGGGGTATCACAGATGTAGCTAGAAACTACTGCCCCCCAGTCGATTGTGGAGGATGTTGTATCAACGAATTCCAATACTGGGCCAAAGACAGAGTTATGTGTTGTCCATAAGGTGGGGTCGGTTCTCCTATAGAAGGTGGTGTTCTAACTGGGGGAAGTGTTCCAATTCGGGGTTGTGTTCCAATTGGGATTTGCGTTCCAATATGAATTTGCCCACTGAGAGGGGGTTGAGTCAAGCCACCTTGGTGAAATTGTCCACTGACAGGAATCTGGTAATTTGGTGCGAATGACGGAATAGTGACACTAGAATTAAGACTGCCAATAGAAGACGAGGAAGGTCCTCCAAAAGAAAATTGAGGGAGTGTCGAAATAAAACCAGGAAGAGAGTGCCTAGAGGAAGAAGGAACACCACGAGAGCCAAATGGGGTTTGCGTAGGAGTGGGAATGGAAGCATGCAATGCACGGTATCCGGGTGGTAGTGTCGGAGTGACGTTGGGCGTTCGCGGTGTGTTGATGGGAGCAATACTAACCGTAGTAAACCTAATTGGAGCACTCGTAGTATCTGTGGGATGGGCCATTTGGATAGGCACGGTAAAGTGATAGGTGGTAGTAAATGGTACTGTCTCTGGACTAGAGATTTCGGAAATCATAGGTGGGGTGATTTCATAAATCACAGGTGAACCTAGACCAAAAAGGTCCCGTCAAAAAACGCCTGTAGACCAAAAAAGATCTTGGCCTTTAATGCTTGGAAAGGGTCCAACCAGTGATCCAAAAGAGGTAACAACTAAGTCTCCGGAAGAATTCAGTCGCATAAACGGTCGCTCAGAATCAGGGTGAAGTCAAAATTCCTCTCGAGTATTGGTGATTCGAAAATGTTCGAGAGAGTTAGTTCATTCCACTTGTGGCATGGTGATGACTGTGACTTCACTTTGTCGAGGAGATCCCTCAGCTGTACTTGTAGGAAAGGGTTGAGAACGTTCCATATGATTTGGAGATAAACCATGCATTCTACATGAATGACGTGGAGGAGATATTGTAACCGAGTGACAAACTTCACGAAGAAAATCTTATGGTCAACTTTGATAAACAAACAACACATGCTAGTAAACAAAATCTAGGAAGCAACACCAAGCAAACAAGACCTTCTAATTCTGAAGCCACTATTTGGTGATGAAATCCAACGTCGCAACAACAACACGAGAAGGGGTTGGGCTAGGGTGGAAAAGTTACGTTGACAACCTGCTTAATGGACTTACACCCTTGTGCAAGCTCCCACACATAATCGTGGGTATAACCTCCAAGGAGCCCAAGTGAGTTTGGCCAACGTCGATTCCAGGTACCGTGAAGACTTTCCTCTTCAAAATCACCTTGTGTAAGAACCTAGAAAGATAGGCGACTAAGGTTACCACCGACAACAATAAAGCCTAGGGGGACAGTCGACAGTCTGATCCACATGCAAGGGCAGGGTATCTAGCCCGAAATCAACTCAAAACGATTCCACTCATCATTGTGGGTATACCTCCAAGTGATCCTTGTAATACGTGCAATCTCTACACCGATATCAACAAAGCAGGGTGAGTAACTCTGTCAATATCAATGCGACCTCATGTTTGACCCTTGTGTGAGAAGGGCTTTCCAGGACAAGATGTTGCAAATGGAATTTAACACTCCTTAACACAAGATGCTATTGTGTGTTTTGTGCTTTGGAGAGTGTATCTCTCTTCCTATTCCAAAGCGCTAGCCTAGCTAAATGTTGGTGTAATAGAGCCCTAGAAAAGAGTTACTAGTTAAATTTTACAATTGCACAATGTTATTAAGAGTTGTTGTTACTCAAAGGAAACAGAGATGAAACTGATGTTGTATGAGACTCTGACCCAACGATGCATGGATAAGAATGAAATATATATCAATTTTCGTTCAATGAATCCTATGTATGGGAGGGAAAGAAAATTTTTCCGGATCACACTTTGAACTACAAGGAACAATTTCCTTTAAAATGCAATTGTAACAAATCACGCATCAATAACAATTCTCTATTGTTTCTTTTTCAATAATTTAAACAATTGATTTTCAATACTTTCGAAGATGAAAATGATTTTGAAAGAAAAACTTTGTTCACTTTTCAAAAAGGACCTACACCATGATGGTGAGAGTGCAGAAAATAAAAAAACTAATGAACAAGCAATAGATAAAAACCCAAACCACTCTTTCAATGGAAACAAAAATAACAAGTAAACCAAACTAGTCTTTTCAATTGCATGAGAAAATTGATCTTTCAAAGGGTAAGCAAATGATAAAGACAAAGAAGCTCAACTTTCAATCGATCGTCGATCCTTAACCAAACAAGCACACTCAGATTCTGAAATCAGAGAGTATAGCTTTGCCAAGAAAAGTCAAGAACAAGTGACAGGAAGAGCCTTTGAAATCCTAAGACTGTTCATGCACAAAAACAAAGACAAGAAAAACATCAATCAATGGTCCAAGAAACTCTTTTGAGGCACCTAAACTGATCTGGGCAGTTGAAGATGCAAAAACTCAAATCCAAAACTTTGAAAAAGAGAGTTCGCAGGATGAGGGTATTAAACAGTGCGAGAATAAGTGATTCTTGTAGGTGGGCTTTGAGAAGAGTGCGAGAACCTTGCACTGAACCTAAAAGTATAGTGAAAACTCAGGATATTCTCGCAGGCCATTGTGGATTGCAGTGCGAGAATGTCTGAAACTAGTCAAATTTTTGGAAAAAGACACAAAATTTGAAGAGGCCTTTGGACCCAGAGGGTCTATTAGGGTATCCTAAAGACTCAGAGATTGATATGAATGCAGAAAAGTAAGGAAAGAACAAATGGACAAGGAAAAATACCACAAACCACAAAGAAAACAGGTTATCTCCCCAGTGAAGTCACCAATTTTGTTATCGGACTAATCGGTAGGTGCAGACACTAATAGATCTCCCTAGATCCACCTGGATCTAGAAAAAAATAGGATAGGACAGGACTCTTTCCCTAAGTTTTGACCATTGAACTGGCTAGTAGGGAGGAACAAGTAACATACCTTTGTATCGTTTCCTAGGGTCTCTGTTGCTCTTGCTTCACTCTGGTGCTCTCGTGAAGTCCGGACCAAGACAACACAAACCAACCAAAGTGAAGATAGAAAAATATATTCAACTGTCAACTTATGTGTATGATCAAGGAATTACACAATAAAGTGAGAATGACTTTATGGGAAAGGGACATGCCACTGTATCATATTAATTGAAAGTAAAAGATTACAACCTGATCGCCTTGATGTCCCAAGCTTCCTTTCGATGGCTCTTGGATCCAACACACACACTTGCTCAATCATTGCATGAAGAAGATCAAATCCTCTTGATAGACTTTCTAGAGTCTCCAAGCTCCTGTTCAAGCTAAGTGCTTCACACAATTCTTTCACCAATTCTCCAATGAATCTTGCTTAACCTTTTCCATGAGAATTCCTTCAATATATAGGAGAGAATGAGATGGTTACTTGGATAAGAATGATCCCACAATATCAGGGAAACTAGTACAAGGATAACCATTCGAATGCCAACCCATTCTTCTAGAAGATTCCCTTCTAGAACCATCGAGAATTCATCTTTTTCCAAGCTTTAGAGAAGGTTCGCACCCTAGCTATGTAGCACAGTGCGAGAAGTTCACACCCTAGCTTAAGGCAGTCTGCGAGAATGGGTCATTCTCGCACCCTGGTATATTAGCAACCTGCGAACTCTCTTCAAAAGTATGTTTTCTGGGAAGAGATGAATGCCAATTTTCTCAGGAGAAAGTTCTTATGAGGAGCCTGAGTACACCATCATCAATACACCATCATGATGACCAAAATCATGGGTAACAGTTAGTAAGAATTTGGATCCAGCTTAATTAAACTACACAGTGACTGAGAAAGATTTCCTTGCTGTCATTTATGCCATCAATAAATTCTGGCACTACATTATCGGGTATCCTACCTTTGTGCATACTGATCATGCAGCTATCAGGTATTTAATGTATAAACCTATTACCCCTAGTCGTATCACAAGATGGCTCTTTCTACTACAGGAATTTGATATTACTATAGTAGATAAACCAGGGAAGGATAATGTGGTTGTAGATTTATTATATAGGATAGAACATGAGGGTACAAATACACCAATTGAAGATAATTTTCCAAATGAACATCTTTTTGCAATATCTACTAACACTCCGTGGTATGCAGATATTGCTAATTATCTTGTTTTAGGGAAGGTGCCTCGTTATCTGTCATATAAAGAGCAAAGGAATATTATTCACCAGAGTACCTGATATTCATGGATGGCAGGATATCTCTTTCATACAGGGGCTGACCAATAGATTCAGCGTTGTGTGGCAGAAGATAATATCTATGAGATACTGAAGGATGCACATGATGGACCTTGTGGAGGACATTTTGTAGATAAAAGAGCAGGTCATTAAGTGTTGCAATTGGGATATTACTGGCTCTCCATCTTTCGTGATGCTCGGGATTATGTCCGAAGGTGTGATAGCTTCCAACTGATGGGACAACCTGGGAAAGCAGATGAAATTCCTCTACAGCCCCAGATAGTCCTTGAATCATTTGAGAAATGGGCCATTGATTTTGTTGGACCCTTCAACCCACCTTCTCATCAGAAATATTACATCCTGGTCTGCATTGATTATGTAACTAAATGGGTGGAAGCCAGAGTCGTCACAAGAGCAACATAACAAGTAGTGGCAGACTTTCTTTTTGAAGAAATATTTTCCCAATACGATACTCCAAGGGAAATTGTGTCAGATGGAGGATCACAATTCACATATCACATGATAGGAAAGCTGATGCAGAAATATGGAGTCAAACATAGAGTGACAACCCCCTATCACCCCCAGGCGAACAGGCAAGTAGAAATAAAAAACAAGGTATTGGAAAATATCTTGACAAAGACAGTAGCAAGTCATCATCGGGACTTGGCACAGAAACTTCCAGAAGCTTTATGGGCATACAGAACAACATGGTGAAACACAACTGGGTTTTCTCCATTTGAATTAGTATATGGGAAAGTCCCCTTGTTTCCAGTGGAATTTGAGATCAGTACACTCAGAACAGCTCTAGAAGTAGGCCTAGACCCATCAGAAGCACAAAAACACCGACTGGAACCGCTGAATGAGTTGGACGAGATTCGTTTAGTAGCTATCTAGAAGACCATTGTTGTTCAACAACAGAGAATGAAATGGCATGATAAATTTATCAAAAGTAGGGTGTTTCATGTGGGAGATTGGGCCTTACTTTACGATTCCTGATTTAAGGATTTCAAAGAAAAGATTTTCACTCGTTGGATGGGGCCATATCAAGTGGACGCAGTGTTCGATAATGGAACGGTTAGATTAATTACAATATATGAGAATCATACCTTGTTCTTAGTAAACGGACACCGTCTAAAACTATACAACCATCCAACCTCTAAAAATGCCTTTGTCAAGCACCTTTCTAACTCATCTGATTTAATGGTTGTTGGAATGAAGGACACTCTCACTCTGCCTTAAAAAAAAAATATATATATATATATATATATATTTCTTACTTGTTTGTATTTTGCAGGAATAACAAAGGAATATGGCCAGGAGAAATGTAACACTCGGCGTTGTTACTCCACTGGTGTGTGTTGTTAATCCACTAAGTATTGTTACTCCACTAAGTGTTGTTACTCTGTAACTGCTGGTACTCCTCAACTGTCGTTACTTCACTGTTGTTGTTACTCTGCAACTGTCGTTACTTCACCGATGTTGTTACTCCGCAACTTTCGTTACTCCGCCAATGTTGTTACTCCACAACTGTCGTTACTCTGTCACTGCCATTACTCCGTAACTGTCGCTACTCCATCACCGTCGTTACTCCGTTGTTGCTAATTATTCATTATTCATGTTACTCCTTACTGTTGTTACATCCTGTTACCGATTACTCTATCAGACATTTTGTTGTTACTCCACCAAAAGGTAGGTCCCCACGTATGTCTCCGCCAACTTTTATGGATTTAATTAAAATATTCCAAAAATACATCAAAACGTGTCGTGGACGGCCTGTTGACGGGCGAAATTGTTCGTCTGTCAATTGAGAGAGTGGAACCGGTCCGGGGTTGTCTAAATAACCCAAGTCGTTTGGAATGAACCACCCTGACGAGTTTAACAGCTCCGTTGGCCGCTCTAAGGTCTTGAGAAAACCAAAGAGAAAACTAATCTAACTAACTAATCTATCTAAAACAAATAAAACAAACTAAACTAAAAACAAACAAACTAATACACTAATCTAATTAAAACAAACTACTATATAAACTAAAACTAAATATAAACTATGCTAACTATTATATATACAAACTACTAATGACTATTACTCTAATTCTAACAATTAATCGTCTAAATACCAGTTATAGTACAACTTATTCACAAATATACAATATGCACAATTGGCAGATTTGCATAAAACCTGTAAAACTCGTGGGTTTTCTGCCCTAAGACAGCAAGATATGTTTTTTGATTTTATATTTTATGAAAAAGAAATAAAACTTACTGAAATTAAACAATCTAATATATTTACTGAAATTAAACAATCTAATATAAATCTAATTAAACTTATATCTAAATTAAACTACTTATGAAAACAATAAGCAAAGAAGTGACTAATTGACCTAGTGGTGCTCCTAATTTGTCCTGCATATGATGACTTCGAAGCTGGTCGGAGGAAGGAAACTCGCACCGGATTAATCCATAAGCTTCTCATAAATGATAGGCTGCACTTCTCTTTGAATTGTTAACAGGACAAAAAGACATAAAAAATCATAACAACTATATGATTATAAATCTCTACAATAAGGGAAACCTGTTATGCAGAAACTTATATTTTATAATTCAACTTATGAAGAAGATAAACATGTCATTCACAAACCGAATTAAACAATTGTTATGTTTTCTATACACTTGGAAGAAACAATATATGGATTACAGTGATTAAAATTATATCATTTGCACATGATTAAGATAGATAAAGTAGTCATTAACCAGATACAAATTGATATACATAACATGAAACAAACTATTGATATAATGAGAAGCTAAAGCTGTGACAAAACACCAAATTCTGCTTCAGTCTGTATTAAAACTCCATTATCCTTGTTCTCCCTTGAATGAGGATGATTATTATTACAAAAATGATAGGTATTTATAAGTCTCTCCATAGGGTAAAACCTCCCTGTGGATAATATCAAACTGTTTTACATAATCTGGGAGATATCCCAAAATCAACTAAACTAGGAAACTAAAATGCAAGTGAAATATTTCAAATATCCCCTAACTACTCATCAAATCCACTGCAATTTCAAATTTATCTGCAATAGACCAAAAATATCAAGTTAGAAAGGTATTTCATCAACAAAACAATAAGAATTTGATTCTACAGACTTAGCTACAGAATCATCTGATTTTGTAGCTAGTCTAAAATAACATACAGGATCAGAATATAAATCAAATCAAATCTTTTTAAAAGAATCAAATCCAATTTTCTTTCAATAAAGATTAAAAATGAATCACTAATGATTCAAATGATTTCATCATTCAAATTTAAACAAAATCAAAAGTGATTTAATCGAAACAGAGATAAGAATACTCTGTTTTCTTTTACCATAAAATTGGGTCAAACAGTAACAAGACTGTTTCATATCAAAACGAAATTGATAGAAAATCATATCATATGTGATACAATCTAATCCAACACAACCGTCTCCCACTTGTTATAGCTATAATGATATAACCACAGATTCAAATCGTTCAATCGAATACATAGATGGAAAGACTGTTACGATTATGTATAAATGAAATCATATGCAATTAGCATCAACCCAACCAAATTCGTGATTGTTTTCTTGCACAGTCAATAGACAGGATCGTAATAGAATCAACGGAGATTAGAATTGTAAACTGGGCAAATAATCAAAATGAATCACAACTGAGTTTAATTATAGGAATAAATTGTGAATCTGATACAGTCAATTTCATTCTTCAAATCAAATTCAAACAACATATTCATTGCACTATGAATCCAAACGTTAACATGGTGGAGTTAACCAATGTGAATTAACCGGCTGAGTATAAATGTTATGAATTGAATCCATGCACGATTTGGGTGAATTTGTACAGAATCACATTGAAAATAATCCGAACTGTATTCCTGTTGGTCGAAAGTCACATAGAACATAAAACCGTAACAATTATCCATATCAAAATTGTTTCTAATCATAGCATATACATCATAACGAAATCCAAATGAAATGTGATTGTGTCCAGAATCGAATATGAGAAACAGATTGTGTTTATGACAGCAGAGCATCCAATTTAAGCCAAATCAAACCAATCCAATCCATACCATGATCAATAAAATCGAAGGAAATCCAATCAAGGCTAAACTGGGAAAACGAAATTCGATTTATCAAAACAAAACTATGTACATAATGCATATAATGTGACAGAGCAAATCCACACTGTAGACAGAGCTATTCACAGAATTCGAATTCGTTATATAAACAAGGATTATTTACAAAAAATGATTGATATCGAACATACCTGTGTGACGACGAGGCTACTTGATGGGTGAGAGGGAGTTCTGAAGAACAGATCTGAAGGAATGCATACAGACTCAAAACGCATGTTCCAGCCACTGATAAATTGACCTGTAAAACGAGAGCTAGATCTCTGTAGTAGCTCACTTTCTGAAGAAATCGCTCGTGTCGAAGGTAAAGGGGATAAAAACGGTTCTGGGTTTTCAACGGTTTGAGATAATTTAAATCCATTTGCCCAGAATCGCTCACGCAAAAACGTGACTTTGGGAGAAATTACGGGGCAGTCTTCTCTGGCAAGACGAAACCAACACCAACTCTGAACACCATGGGGGTTTAATTCGCCCTTCGGGAGCCAGGAGATAACACACAGTGAGCCGGGCTAAGGGACAAGGGTTTGAACAGAGTGGGCTCAAAGATTTTCCCAAAAATCAACAGAGGTAACCCTGGTAAGGAGGCAAGCATTAATGCAAAGTGTGCGAGGGTGGTAGAAGGCAATAAATCCATGCATAACTATCATATCAACTATACAATTGACATTTTTACATAGCTGTTCTACCCATCAAAGCATAGTTCAACCATTAACTTATGTGTACAACCAATCAAATGCAATGTACATACCAATACGCGCCAACACTATGCCATAGTATTCAAAGCATTCAACGTATAAATCAACACCAAAATCATTATGTGCCAATGTATTAATCAAAAGTTTTAAACAATGGTGCCAATCGATACTCATAAAATTGACAAGCCAAGAGCTATAAAAAGTTTATCAATAGGGATTATATCATATATATAAATTTAATCATAACCCCTATAAAATATGAGACAAGTCATAAGAAGTATAAACCAAAATGCTCAATAACTTGCAAAATCAACAGAATCAAGTTGTGCAATCAATATGAGCATGGTTTGAAAATCCTTTCAGCCACATAACGATAAACCAAGGTAAGTTCCATAGAAAATATCGATAAAAAGATCATGAAAATTTAAGATAGTGATCGGAATGCGTCGTCGAAAGGAGAAATTTTCACGCTTACAGTCGTGAAAAATTTACGAAGACAAATGTGCAAATGTCGCAAGAAATGAAAATATCGTCTATTTGAAAAATGCGACGAAAACTTGAAGTTCGCAAGACATAGGTGTAGGCAACTTATAGACGATAGGAAAAAGTGATTTGGCTGCCAACAATGGCAACACACTGGTAGAAGCAGTTATCTCTGTCAAAAGAAACAAATTCAGATTTAGGACAGCAAAGAAAATTTCAAACTCAAAAATAACAACCAGAAAATCGTACTAACATCGTCATTAATCATTTTTTCCCAACAGTGTTTTAAAAGATGAAAACCAATAACAGTCTGAAGGTCAGCAAGTCATGATATTAAAGATAAAATCTTCAATACTGTTGGCATAGCCACTGCTGCCAGCAGGCGTCCATAGCCTCGACAGGGTTTCCATTTAACCCACTCTGACATGTGTATCCTGTCAAGAAGTTCTAGATCATCATAAAGGACATTAAAGAGGTTTCTTATATATATTTTGCATATTTTCATGTACCCGACATTGCTTCGCTGCCAGCGGGCCTATTCAGTACCCCGACGAAGTTGTCTTGGTGCCATGTTTGCATTTACCCGCTGCCAGCAGACCTGTTCAGTATCCCGGCGGGTTTACAAGCACTTCCCACGGCTCTTATTCATATTTTTATTTTGTTTTCTTTTGTAGATATATGAGCGGGGTAACGCTGAAAGTCTTGATATTTTAACATATTTTTTAGACCTCATCATAATTTTTTTAGCACTGTCCTTTATTCAGCTCCAGAGATGTTTTATTTCTAAAACAACTTACTATGACAGGGAGACGCCCTTTTTGAGTCATTCCTTTATGGAAAAGGGATAGCGTAAAAAGATAATAGATGATCATGACAAACTTTGCTCAGAGATCGAAATCGGTAAACTTCTTTCAAACAACAAAATTTTCCAACATAGATATCAATTTCAGAAATATACCATTGATGTTTGTACAAATTTTTCAGAAGTTATTTCAGCAAAGAAACTTCTTTTTCCTTGTCTGAACAGTTCAAAAATTCAGGTATATGTGTTTCAACAGCAAAAACTAGTAAGCATAAGGGAGAAATCAAAACACACCAGCGAAGAAAAATTTTGGAAAGTAAAGAAATCCAAACAAGAAAAACAAAAAACAAATATGCACAGAAGGTGCATCTGAAAACCTCATGCAACCAATCCCTTGGGAAACTGAAAAGTAGAAAAATCCTATTTGATGGGAAAGCAGTCCTACTCATGGTACCTTGGGT
>ML818381.1:70923-97769 GCA_009831015.1 Picea engelmannii | reverse complement strand
GGGGGGAATTGTAACACCCTATTTCCCCCAACTTGTAATTAATCATAAAATAGGATTACAATGATAAGGCATGTGGACGATGTAAATGTGTTATGGTTAAATTTCCCATAACTAACTATTGGGGGGTGAAGTCTTGAAGTACGAGCCATGATATCTCTAGAGGAAAGAAATCAATTAATTAAGAAAAGGACTGGTGGTTGAATAATCAACCACCCTCGTGAATGGAAACATGGGTTGTCAGTTCGAAGTACCAGAGAAAACTGCAGACCTAAGCTTCCTTCTGACAGAAGGAATAGGATAGGTTGGGAACCTTCCAAAAGAGGAAAGGTAAGATACACATTGATGGGGGAGAGGAGACACTAGCCAAAAGCGTAATATCGGAAGGGGATGCGTGAAAAAAACTGAAGTGTAGAGAACATGACCTAAAGGACCCAAACATGAGCTTGATGATGAGGAAGCATCTGATAAACCTCACAGGGTCACTATGACAGAGAAAGTCTCTCTGAGAGATGGTGTAAATTCCCTAGTGATATCATGGCTTGGCACTGGGGTGGCCAGAGTGCTAATAATGAATGCCTCTAAGCCTATGGTTGGGTGGAAATCCACACACCCACGGTCAGTTAGATGGCTACAACTTGTAATAGATAAGTTTTCTCCTAACCTGTGTAATTGAGTTGTAACTGTGTAATGAAATTGGATATACTGTGAATGTTTTCAAGGATGTGCATGATTGCTTGGTGGTTATACTATATCCCTTTTATTTCTTCTTGATTGTGTAATTAGGAAAGTAAGAAATTATATGTTTCATACATGACTTGTACTCGTAAATGCTTGATCCCTATGGTGGTTTAAGCTAGAGCCACAAACTATGAGTTCATTGACCTTGGCCACAGTTTTCACGGGTGCACGTCGACACTCCCAGTTTCCCTGAGTCTCTAGGAGGACAGAGTTTTTTAAGCTCAGGAGAGGTAGTGCAAGTATGCACGGAGTCTCAATGAGGCAGGCCGAAGATGAGAACCTATTAAGTTCCAGAGTTTGGTGAGCGAGTGCAGGAGTGTGTGGGATATATTTACAAATATCAATTTCAGGAGGAAGAGCATAAAGCGCGTGTCGATGCATAAGTCTTTCAGATATAACGAAGCTCAGGAAGGATAGTGAGATCCAATTATCGAAAGGGAAGATCCTTTCATTTGGAAGATTAATGGACGATAATAGTTTGGGAGGAGATGAAGTCCTTCACGATTTTTGGATCGGCAGAAGGAACGTGGGAGTTAATCCCTTGAGTCCTTCGAACTTTGCAGGTCTGACGAATGAGGAATTTTCTTTGTTAAAGAGGTAAATCCTATGAAGTCCCGAAGTCCTAAATTTAATCTGGACCTTAGAGATAAGGATGCATGGGATCCATCCCAACTGTCGAATCTATGAGATTAGAGATTCGTGCTTCGGGAGAGTTGTGAGTCGGAGTGGCCAAAACCTCCGACGTCCAAATTCGTGAAAGGATTTGGACCATGGATCTCTGGATCCTTATGGGTCCTTCTCGACCATTCGATATATGAGTTCGGAGTTTGTGCTTGGATATATGAGGGATAAGCCAGTCATTGGATAGATTTATGGATGGACCTTCCCTACGAGAGGTAGGTGCCTAGATATGGTACAAACGATATGAATCCACATGGACATCATGTGGCCCTCAACTAATGAAAACTGAATAACTTTGAAAAGATGCAATATCTAAACCAAGGGTCGGTTTAGCATCTAGTAGAAATCGTTAGAAATCTACGGTTAAGAGGAAGAGAATAAATCATCTCAGAGGGATTATTTGAGATGAGATAGTTAAGGAAAAGATGAAATTATGATGTCATTCCCCTTAAAGGAGCAGTTAGGGTTCGGGTGTGTTACAACCCATTGGAGAGGTATTTTTTAGAACTACACATTATGTCATCAAACTCTAACTCCATCTACAGTTTGAGTGTGGAAAGACAAAAAAACATTGTTTAGGGCCCCAAAACGACCCTGGAAGTAGAGAAAGATGTACTGACATGAAAACTTCCAAAATAAGCCAGTTGGATTAGGTGGGAAGCCACCAATCTCCACCCGGAAGCTATGTAGGGCTTCAGATAGCCCCAAAAGTGTAGAGCCCACAATTACAAATAATTACAGAAGAACATGTTGAACTAAAAACTATCAAGAGGGGCCAGTTGGAATAGGTGGGTGGCCATCAATATCCACCTAGATCAGATTTAATGAAAATGTTTAGATGGCTTTTCTATTAAATTCATCTTACTTTGCATGATACATGTGATTTTTGGACCCTTGGAGGGCGTATTTTCTTGTCTTTGCAGTACCATGCCTAGTGGAAGACATTCATTAAGGGACTTATCCACTTGGACCTTCATAGGGGCTTCAAATTCCATTATATGGATGTTTTCCCCCACTCATTGGAGTCTTAAGATGATGAATGTTGCACCTTGTGATACATCCCTAGCACATGATGAAGACTCAAAAACATAAAGAGAGGGTGATGTCACCTTCCTATGCCCTAATATCCCTCTTGGAAATCTTGACGTCACACATTTGGGAGGATGTTTGACCATTTTGGTGCATTTGGTGGTGTTGTGGGCTTAAAACCCCACCTTCTTTCTTAATATGGGCATGATGTGGCACCTTCCTCGCATGAAATCTTGGCCTTGGTAGGATCATATTGACACTTTCCACATTGGAGGGGAGTTTTATGGATTTATATCCCATCATGTTGTTATTTTTGGTTATTTTGTAGTTTATGTGGGAAAAAGAACAAATCAATTTACTAATTAAACATTGTAACTTAGGTTTTAGCCTAAATTATGGATTTAATTGTAAAGTGGACAAACTATGACTTGGGTTTCCTCATATAAATATGAAGCAAGTAATTTTTCATTTCATCATAACTCATCACTCGAGAATTCTCTCTTGGACTGAAATTTCGACATCTTTGAGAAATTATCTCTCTCTCTCTCTCTCTCTCTCTCTTGTGAAATGGATTAAATACTTGTTATTTGGAGCTTTAAAGGCCAGCGACTTCTCTTGGTGGTATTTATTTAACAATTTGTGGATTATATCTTGGTATTAATGGGTTCTTACATGCTATCTCTTGGATTTGGGTGACTATTTCTGCAATTTATTGTCATTTTACCTTTTAAATTCAAGAAATATATTTTAAATCGTAGGAGGAGTAAAAGGGTTTACACCCTCCACCAAGGTTTATTTATTTTTTCTATTGAAGTGCTATAAGTATTGCAACAAGAACTAAGTTGATTTACACCCTTTTTGCAAGGCTTAGCTAGGGTTTATTTCTCTAGGAAGTAAGAGAGCTTACACCCCTAGAGAAACTTAAAACCCTAGTTCATCTTGGATTTTAAGCTAGATGACTTGGAAGAAGTATTGTTGGGTTTTATAAGGGTTTAAGTCTCAACAAGAATATATTATTCCTCCTTGTATAAATTTATTTCCAAGTAAGAGACTCCATTCACCCAATAACAAGGCACTACTACTTTGCAATGGAGATTGTTAATTATTGCATTGGTAAACGTGAAATTTGAGATTTTGGAATTGTTCAAGTTGGATTTAAATTTTATATGCTACTAGTTCTCTTTCCTTCCAAAGGCATATTTATTGGATAAGTGATTTTGTTGTTGTAAAAAAAATTAAGCTACATCCATTAAGGCTGCAACAAACGGACTCTCTCATACTCTTTTCCCATTTTTCTACCGCTGAAAATTAATTGTAAGTTATGATAATTGTTCTAGCAATAATGAGATATTGATTGGGTGGTTTACATGCTAATTTCAATGGTTAAAAAATGATGATGTAGAAAAAGTTTTATACGTCCACTGGGATGTCATAAATACTTTCTTATAATTCTCCTCAACATCCCTCATTTTCTATCAACATCTTGGTCTAAACAATGGAACATTGTGTACTAGTTGCAAGATTTATTTTCCAATATCACATACTTGATTTTGATGGTTTAATTTATAGTTGTAATAAATTTTTCATTGTTGATATATAATTGTTTACTGTTGCAATTTTGGGATAGAAATCATATATTGTTGTTTCCTTCTTGTTATAGGGCTCTTTTCATCATATTTTGTGTTGGTATTGGTTGTCTAACATTGTTTTTGCAGGTATTCTTCATTGGAAACTTCTCCTTGACTGATACTCGTCCTCCATAAATCCCTAAGAACATTTGATTGTGACCTATAGGGGATATTCATTCTTCTCCTTGGATTCTCCATTGCAAATCCCCAAGGGACTTTTTATAACCCTAATTTGCACCATAAAAGCTTACCTGGCATCAGACCATCTCAGATTCCTTCTTTTCCAAAGCACTATTGAACAACTCTTCTTAAAAACACTTTTTATAAAGGCCCACATGCCCTGCTCTATTACTGAATGCATGTACACGCTTGCTGACCCAAAACAGACCGCGTGTACCTACAAAATCATGAAAAAAGGAAAGTTTTCGACGGAACACACAACTTTGGGTGAGTTAACTGAACCTTTTGTCCATGCATTTACGAGGGTTCATCTAAATACCTAGCTTCTTCTAGCCCATAAAAGAAGGGTTAGGGGTCCCATTTGGAAGAGGAGAATCATAGTAAAGAAACTATACCCATTTGTACATTCCCTTTGTCCCTACCCTTTAGCCATCCTTGTGCAAGAAGAGATATAGAGAAAAGAAGTTGGAGGAAAGTAGAAGAGGAGCCCAGGACTAGGTCCATGGAGCAGCGATCGGCTTCATCATTGTAAGTTGATTTGTTGAAGTTAATAATAAAGAGATACTTTTCCCATCCCACCATATGAGGTTTTTATGATTTATTGTATACTTGTTTATTGAAATCTCTAACCCATTAATCTATAGATCAAACGCATGGGAAGTTTGTTGTTTGTTTTATGTGAATGTAGTTCAGCCTTGGGAGGAGAGATGCAATCAAAAAAAAATCAAGCGTAAGGAGGGATCTACATCAAATGCCTGTAATAAGGTATGCTCATTTAACTATGTATTTGCTTAAGAATAATGGGGACTAGGTCTGGGATGACGGTAGAAAGTAGAGATCTTTAGGTCTTTTCTGCATGCATAATCTAACCCTAAGTGCTAGTCCGTAGAGTGATTTCCCACTCACAAAAGAATTGGCGAACATATTGGGGAATTCTTTAGGGTTCTTGGGGATATTTTTGGGTATTTTGAAGAATTGGTTTCATTTTCCTGTTTTTAAAGTTTCTAAAAAAGTCTGAGCTAACAGAGATTCTAGTCTTCCATACCAGGTATCTCTATTTCTTTGCTTGACAGTAAATTTTTCAAGACCCACAGAGGTACACACAGCCTGTATAAGGTTTACACACGTGTACCTGTGCCTTGCATTCTCACATCCCACGTGTACACGCTAGCTGAGGAAGTGACAGTCGTGTGTAGATTCCAGAAAATTGCTTTTAAAAGAGGCAGTCATACTCTTCCATGTTAGAAGTAGTGCTTCTCAGGGATTTTCTAGAACTCTTTCTAGTCTTTTTTTCTTGCAGTCTATAGCTTATGTTCCACCTTGGATTGGTTTGTTCTATGAATTTTTCCTTGATTGGTTTTCTTTTTATGTTAAAGTAACTGTCTGAGTCTTTAAGAGATTCTAGTTTTCAGTACTAGTAATCTCTGTTTGGGTTGGCTTGCTTGGATTTTTGTTTTTGTCTCAAAGTTAGGGATACACGTGGCCTGTATAAGGCCATCACACGTGTACACACCCTCTGAATTTACACAACTCGCATGCACATGCTTGCCATTGAACTGTCAGTGGCGTGCTTGAGGAGAAGTTTTGTTGAAGGTGAGGCAGTCATCCTTTCCTTTGACAAGAGTTATACCTATCAGGTTTTTGGGTCTTTGTCATAGTGGTCAGTAACTTAGGTTTGATCACAGCAATAGCTTTCTTTTTCGTTTAGAATTGTTTCCTCAAAATTTTATTTTATAGGGTTTTTAGACAAGTGTGAGAGTCCATTTTTTTAAATTTACTTGTGTGTGATTTTTTATGCGACTCTTTGTGATCTGCGCTTAGGACATAAATTTTTCTTGGTTTGACTTGTTGGTATTTTTCTTTTTTTTCTTTGTGAGCATTCAAATAAAAAAAAAACTTTTGTTTCTTTGATTGGTTAAAAAGTGTTGTTTTACATTAGTAACCAGGGAAAAGTCTTTTCTTTCATAATTTCTTGATAGTTTACTTAGATCATAAGTAGCTCATAGTCGAGTGAAATCCTGCTTTGATTTTTTTGTTCAAAGATATTAGAAAAAATTTAAACTTTGAAAAGTTGTTTAAAGAAAAGTTTTTGTTTCCAATCTTTCTGTTTATTTTACTTTCGTCTTTCAAACATCACTAGTTTCACTTTCATAGCCTTTGACGTAAGACAAGCCATAAAATTAATGCTAAATCTAAAATTCATTAGACTTTTTATGTTTGTAGGGTCAACTAACTAGTTTAGGGTTAGGGCCTTGAATTAGGTTGAAGAGGAAACTCTTCAAGGCCATTGAAATCAAACATTGGAGTCTGAGTTAGGGAGTGTCAAAGTCCAGTATCATGAAAGTTATCCGATACCCCCCTCTAACACAGGGGATAAACATGAGGTCATGTGTGGAAAGGTAGCAGAGATAACCCCTCCAAAGCTAGACCAATCGTAGTGGAGAACACATATAGAGGGCTTGTTTTGGGATTCCATCGATTGCATTTTCCACGGGGCTTCATGGGTCTCGAATCCATTCGAGGTCCTCAGTTGTCTTCCGGACCATTTTCTTTCAATACCCTTGACAAGTTTCGGGCTCGATACCCTGCTCATTGTGGGCTACCTAACTTTTGACTGTACCCACTTGGTGACTGTTCGTGCACTGGCAACCTAGTTGCCTATATTTTTAGGGACAAACACAGGTGACTGTGGGGGTATACCGCAGTACCTAGGACAGACATCGGGCCATGCTTTGAAAAGTATACCTAGAGGGTGCTTCCATGTTCAATTTTTACTTGCATCGATAAGTTTCTCTAGTGTTGGTTGTTGTAACTATTCTTCCATTTAGTTTAGTGTTTGCTTGTCTTATCTTGTAGGGACTTTTCAGTGTGTGTTGTTTTTTGAACAGTTAGACAGCCCTAGAGTGTCTTTGATCTTCTCACATATTGGAGGATCATGAGTTCCTTCGGTCACGAAGGCTTCAGGGCCTATCACCGGTTACACTGGATCCGCCCCCACCACCACTAAGGCAAAAGCTAGACCAACAAAGGTCTTTTGAAGTGACCAGGTCATAAGAAATTGTGTCCAACCAACATCCGAAGGAATCAACTATTTTAGACTTTGGAGTGAAAGATCTTGGTCCACCTGAAACCTTAACCATTGATCTTTTGGCACCCATCATTGTATCGATTCATCCTTACGAGTGCCAGACAGTGTCGCACATAGCAATGGAAACAAATGTTGCTACTCCTTCTGGGAATTCTTCAATTCCCACTATGGTTGTCACCATAGGAGAGTTTCCACCTCCTAACCCACCATCACCAGTTTGAGCCACCATGGTCTCGACCGCCTCTACCTCAAAAATTGGTCTGATCCTATCTATGGTGGCAGCCACAACCCCTTTCCCACTAAGTGCGACAGGCCCTCCGTTCTCATATGGGATGCCTAGTTCAGGTACAAGTCTTGTACTTTCCTACTCCACTTCACAAACTTCAGGTATGGGGGAAAGGAGCTTTAATTCTCCTTTGCAAGGCCACATGGGGGGCACTCCTGCTTCTTTTAACGCTTTCCCTTACGGGGGAGGTCATATACCTCCTTTGTCCCCTTCACTCGGTGGCACGCATCAGCAATCCGTTGGGCCACCTACACACCATAGTTTACTTGGAGTAGGGAGTCAAGGACCACCTTCGCATAGTATGTCGGTAGGTTCGACACCATTTTATTTGTTTGGTGCATTTGATAACAACACCTTTTCGTCATCTACTTTCTCAAATAGGGTCAACCCCGATTTCGGACAACCTATTCCTATGCTGGGTACTATTCCTACACAGGGGGCAAAGCCAGGAACTTCTTCCACATCAGGGCCTTGGAATTCTTGGCAGGGATCCGTTCCTTCATCAGGAATGTCCATTTGGGGAAATTATTTCCACAGTCAATGGAACCCTGGACAAGGTACTATTCCTATCACCACAGGATCGGCATGGGGCAACCCTTCCCAAAGTCCTCCGAATGTAATGCACTCCCATCCATCTACGTCCTATTTTGGGAATCATACGATGATGCTTCCTCACACACAAAATCTGTATGCTGGTCATGGCCATGGTTTTTACCAGAACCCAAGCCAGCAGCTGAACATTTCCTAGCAACCTGGTGCCAGTCAAACTCTAGGCCCCTTTTTCCCAGGTTATCACCAACAACCCAAACTACCTTTCTTGGCAACCTTGCATTTTCCAGACTTGACAAGGTTGTTGAATGACCCTATCTATCACAATCCGCGTTGGCCTCCTATGCCGACGAAGTTCCCTTCAGACATACCAAAGTTTGAAGCCAAGCCTAACAAAGATCCAGGCGATCATGTGACTACCTTCCACCTTTGGTGCTCATATAACTCTTTGAAATATGACTCCGTACAGTTGTGATTGTTTCAACGTACTCTCATTGGGAGTGTCGTGAAATGGCACATTGAGATCGACCGATCAAGATATTCTTCCTTTGGTGAATTGGCAATGGCCTTCCTAAACCATTTCCAATTACCTGTGAGATATGACGCTGGCACAGAATTGCTGGAAAATTTCTCACAGACAAAAGCAGACCATATCTTTGATCACATCCGAGAATGGAGATGCCAGAAAAGTTTAATTAAGGTACTAGTCCCACCAACATTCCATCTTGAGTGGTTCCTTAAGTCTTTGGTTCCACAGTTATTCAAAGACATTGCGACTTCAGGAGTGTTCTCCGAAGAATATGCCATCATGAGAGCTCAATAGCTTGAGCTCATCTATTCTCAGTCTAGTTTATTATACAAGATCTTGCCAGATGCGCCACGCTCAATACTTGATAAAACCAGACAAAGAGTTGGATCACATGCCGGCGATATTGTTGGTTCAGCACAAACAAAGCTCATTGAGAAACTAACGAAGCAGTTGCAACAATTGTTTATACAACACATAGTGGCCAGCCAAACTACTATTTTGGCTTCTCCCCCTAATAAAATGTCGGATGTACACACAGTGCAATCGACAAATCCAAAGGCCACCCAACATCCTGAAGGAAAGAAAAAACAATGAAAGAAGGGTAAGGGGGATAAGAAAGCCACTGATAATGCTGGCGGGGGAAACACTGAGAAATGGAAGGTGAGGTATCCATGCAACCTGTGTGTGGAGGACCACCCAACCCACCTATGTCCCCAGATTGTAGAGGCCCAAAAGTTTGTGACACAGCAACATCTTGCTATGTTAACAAATCCATTTCAGCATGGACAAAACCTAACCCAAGTCTCTACAAGTGCGGAAGGGGGTAGTCAAGGACCCTCTCCGTCTTCGACCAATTCCACATTTACAAATGTATATATGATGAAGGGTGATTCTTTCATATCCACTAGAGCGCATGACTACAGTAAACCAAGCACTTCTGAGAAGGGAAAATAAGCCAAACTCCCATCTCTTCCTCTACAGATTGAGAAGAATTTGGGAAAAAAAATGACATGCATCCCAAAAGGCGCGTTCAAAAAATATTCTCACAACCCGAATGCAAGGGCCACCCAGAACTATTCTGTGGTGGAATATTTGTCTCAAACCCCTTGTGCGATGTCCTCTTTGGAGGTCCTCCAAAGCTACCCTTCCTAGAGGAAATCTTTGTTAACCTCTCTAGGATCTACCGAGACTTGTAATCTGGGTACCATCATGCTAGATACAACCGACTTAAAACCTCGTCTGCCTTACCACGTAGTGTTTCAGATAGTAGTGGCTCACCCCATGAAAACTTTTACTTGAAATATTTTCCGCATGGTGGTTGATGAGGGTACCTCGACCTGCGTTATGTCGTTGGCATGTTGGAAGGCCATTGGCTAGCACGTTGTGTCTCCATCGCCTACTCTTCTCACTGCTTTCGATGGTCATTTGTTCTGCCACATGGTATCATTCCCTCTTTTTTCATGCAATTGGGAGGGAAGACTGTGTGTGTTGAGGTAGAGGTAGTTGACGCGTCCCTCGACTACAATATTTTGTTAGGAAGGAGTTGAAATTATGCCATGCAAGAAGTGGTTTCTATAGTTTTTCGGGTCTTGTTGTTTCCACACGAGGACCAGATTGTGACCATTGATCAATTGTATTTCTCCATATTTGACCCTTCATTGGGGGTGTCCGCGGTCCCGATGATTGATAATCCTTAGCCAGGCGTAGTCAACGTAGGGGTTGGTTTGTGCCCATCTTTGATGGGTACCTTTGATTACCCACCCTCTCAAGGCGATTTCAAGTTCATATCCGACCACCATAAGGTTGATATTTTCCAAGTTTCATCGTTTCGCATGACTTAATTCACTGATCTGTGGATACTTCCTTCCCCATCAGCCATGATGGATGGGACAGTGCATACGGGCATGTCCATGCCCTTGTCCACAGCTGAAGTAGCATACTCTTTAGTTCATCAAGCTTCATCCAACCTAGATCCAACTCCTGCACAAGATTTTGATCCACTTCTAGAGCCTATTTGGGCTCAAGGTTCTCTCGCTAAAACCGATTCGTTAGACGTAGTCTTTCCCTCTGACGAAGAAGTAATTGAAGCAATGACTAGTCTGGACAAACCCTGGGATGATCTTCATCATAGATCACACTTTCTCCCAGAGTTTAGTAGAATCGAGGCTAGAGAATTCACCTTCACTATGACTGGAGATATGACTTGTCCTATTAATCCCTTAGTTATACACAATGTCTATGCTGAGGGTAATATGGAAACCATTGCTGAAACCATACCAATCAATATCTCCATAACCCCTGGCATCATGGAGAATGTTTTTGTTAGAGATGACTGCTCCCCCAGAGAGATTCAAATCTACACAAATCTATTTAAAGAATTTCGTGATGTTTTCTCCTGGTCTTACGAGGAAATTCCAGGCATCGATCCAAAAATAGTTGAACATGAAATCAAAACTTATCCAGATGCCAAGCCTGTCCGGTAGAAGCTTCATCCAATTAACCCCAGGAAAGAAGTAGCCATTAAAGTTGAGGTTGAGAAACTACTAAAAGCTAGTTTTATCTATCCTATCCATTTGACCCAATGGGTGTCAAACCCCGTGCCAGTCAATAAAACACAAGACACAATTCGTGTATGTACAAACTTCGGTGATTTGAACAAGGCCTATCCCAAAGATAATTTCCCCACACCATTCATGAATCAGATAATTGATGAATGTGTGGTTTGCGAGGCCTTCTCTTTCATGGACGGTTTTTTGAGATATAACCAAATACAAATCAAACCCGAAGACTAGCACAAAACAACATTCATTTGGCCATGGGGTACATTCACGTATCGTAAGATGCCTTTTGGTCTCAAAAATGATGGAGCCACCTTTCAGTGGGCCATGTTTTTTTCTTTCCATGACCTCAAGCATATAGTCGAAGCCTATTTAGATGATTTAGCATATCGATCTCACAAGAGAATGGATCATCCCACACACCTCCAACTTATCTTTGAGCATTGTCGCGACTTCCGGATTCACTTGAATCCAAACAAGTGCATCTTTTGCGTAACATCAGGATGTTTGTTAGGTTTCATATTGTCAACAACAGGGATCATGGTCGATCCTCTCAAGGTTGAGGCAATAATTCAATTGCCCCCCCCCATGCACAATCCTTCAACTTCAGAGTCTACAGGGCAAGGAGAATTTTTTACGACGCTTCATTGCTAACTATGTTGATATCACCAAGGGATTTATGCACTTACTTAAGAAAGGTGTTCCTTTTTATTGGGATGATGCCACTCAATGCTCTTTCTCCGCGTTGAAACATGCCCTCACAATTACCCCTTTGCTCTGGCCACCTAACTATAACAAGGATTTCTTATTATATCTGGCTGCAGCAGATTCAACCATTGGCATGGTATTAGTTCAAGAAGATGACTTGTTCTCAGAATATATCATCTATTACCTGAGTCGAGGCCTCGTAGGACCAAAACTCAATTATTCTCATATCAAAAAAATTGAGTTGGTAGCAGTCCATGTTGTTCAACGATTCTGTCATTATGTTATGTTTCGCAAGACCACTATCATTGCTATCGTAAATCCATTTCAGTACATGTTTACATGATGGGTAATAGGCGGAAAGATTAGTAGATGGATAGTCATCCTCCAGGAGTTTGACTTAGATTTTGTTTCAGCAAAATCCAAAAAGTCATTGGTCTTCGCAAAACTTATTTCGGAACTTATGGTTGAGTCAGGTGATCTTGTGCCTAAAGAGTTGCCTATCAGAGGAGATATGTTTTTTATCACCTCTTCGGATCCCTGGTATGGAGATATACTTATATATCTCCAGACTTTGAAGTGCCCCACCTCTGCTTCTTGTGATGAGCGTCGACGCATACTCCATTAGGATAAGAATTATCTCATACTCGATGATACATTGTATCGGAGAGGTGTAGACTGCATCCTGCGTTGATGTCTCACTCACGAAGAAGTAGTTATCATGATTAACGATTGCCATACTGGAGCCTGTGGCGGTCATTTGTCTGGGTTGGAAACAACCCAAAAGATTCTACGAGCAGGTTACTTTTGGCCGAAACTAATCAAAGATTGTATCGAATCGGTCAAGAAGCGCCACCCATGCCAAATCTTCTCTCGGAAGATGAGGGCACATCCCACTCCCATGTTTTCTGTCATCACAGTTGGTCCCTTCACTAAGTGGGGGATTGATTATACTACATGCAACCCTCCTTCAGCAAGGGGGAAATGTTACATCATCGTAGTCGTAGGCTACTTCAAGAACTGGGTCGAAGCTATGCCAACGTTTACAGATGATGGAGAGACTACAGCTCTCTTTTTATTCAACTAGATAATAGAAAGGTTTGGCGTCCCAAGGGATATTGTCACTGACCATGGCAGTCACTTTCAAAACCAGATGATGACTGATTTAACGTCAAATCTTGGGTTACAGCAGGAACATTCGTCACCCTACTACCCCCAAGAAAATGGTCAAGTGGAAGTTGTGAACAAAACTATTAATACCATTCTACAGCGAACGGTCAACTCAGCCAAGTCAAATTGGCATTTGATGTTATACTCAGCATTATGTGCTTACCGAATGTTTATTAAGACTGCAACCATTTTCTCACCTTTCCAACTCATTTATGGGTTAGAGGCAGTCTTGCCTATCGAATGTCAGATCCCGTCTCTAAAGTTGGAAGTACAATTATTGCCAGACACTTATCCACTTGAAGAGCGGTTATTATACCTGGAGCAGCGTCATGATGTGGCCCTGGCCAATGAATCTTACAAACATAAATTCAAGTGTCAGTATGATAGGTTCGTTCATCCTTGGATTTTCACTAAAGGCGACCTTGTCCTGGTCTATGACCAAGATAAGGACCCCCTAGGGGCAGGAAAATCCAAACCCATGTGGTTCGGACCCTTCATCATAAAGGAGGTTCTAAAAAAAGGTGCTTATTGTCTGGTTGATTTTGAAGGGAATGCTTTGGCAAAGCCTAGAAATGGAATCTACCTCAAGAAGTATTACTCATAGGTAGGTCACCATGGGTAATTTTTTGTAACATATGTATAGTATTTGTACTATTACTTTCTAGTTTTTTAGTGTTATGGACGTGTCGCTTTGATGTATCTTTTGTCACTGTGGTAGATGCCAAGTGAACCTGAGGTGTTCATTAGGTATGCAGATGGTGCTAGCCATCACACTCGAAGGCTTACCTCTACATCTTGGGTAATTTTTACACCTCGACGCTAGTTATTATCTTCCGAAGGTATATGCTTAGGTGACACCATAAATAATGTCGTCGAGTATAGTGTAGTTATTGAGTTGCTTTATGATGTTTTGTCATTTGGTATCTCTCATCTCTGAGTCTACCTCGACGCTCAGCTAGTTGTGTCTTGGTTAAATAAAGTTTACCATGTTCATGATCCGACGTTACATCAACGATTCCTTAGGGTACATCTCTTAGAATGAAGCTTTGATTATATTACATATTTTCATGTTCCTAGGAGATTAAATCAAATTACAGATACCCTATCTAATCAAATTTTAGATTGGCATCTTTCACACATATGAAAGGACATACACATAAACATGTAAATACATTTTTTGCAAAAAAACGATGATCCATAAGACACAAAAAGACATAAAAATCCATATATAACATCATAGTCACCAAAGTACATAGATGGATGAAAGCACCTAAAACCCATGACCAATAATGAGTTAGGTGGATTATTCCCTCAAAACATATATACAAGTAGTTCTCTCGACATGTGAAAATACTAATGAAAGTCAGGGCCCGTGGGCCCTGTTGTACTAATCTACAGCATTGGCTAAGCACCGAAACAATTGGACCCATGTCTGTGGTGCCCCCACTACGTGAGGCTGCATCAATGGTGGAAGGTCCTTAATCTCTGCCATAGGGACCGTGTGAGTGAGCGCAGTAAAGTTCCGCTCGACTCATCTCAACACCCTCCCAGTCTCCCCGGCTAGAAGATCTCCTACTGCTGTTGATCCCCCTACAGTGGCAGGTGCAGCCCCTGGCCGAGGACGACACCTATTCCTGGCATAGTCCACAGGTCGCACTGGTCCCACATTTGCATGCAACAAACACATATCCATCAAATACTCTGGCACAAAAAAAATGATATATAACAAAAACAACATAAAAATTACATATCTTTCACAAAAACAAAAAACAATGAAGTAAACTTACCCATCTCTCCTCACTCCTCACCAAGAGGTACTGGTATCTCAGGGTCTCTCGAGAAATCAATCCTAGCATAGGGGTAATCCTCTATAACCAGGATCTATCATGACAACCACGCGGAGAATTCATCGTCGAAGGACTCATTGGTCCTTCTGCCACCCTATCGTGGAAGTAACACTTCCCATCTACACATAGCAGGAAGAGAGGCCTGATGTCCTCATACCACTACTTGAGGACTAAAGCTCAAAACTCTCTCAAACAAGAAAGATAATAGAACGGTACTAAACCTGAAGTTCCTCTACGTCCGCAATCGAAAATCTGTCAACTACCTCTTCATACACTCTAACAATGTGGTGCTCCAATCAAATATTTGTGCATTTAAGCATTGGACTGCACAGTTCATCTGTGCCCAGGACGCCTGATGCAGAGCCGCAGAACCAGTGATTCACCCAATAAGAAATACTATCGCCTGTAGAAATAAGTTAGTAATCTTGCTTATGGGCACCTATGATCTTGAGCGGTCTATATCAGTCGCACAACAAAGGCCTATCAATTCCGCTATGTTATGCAGTCTCAAAGGAAAATTCCATAAGTTGACTGGTTCCCCTCTCCTAGAGAGGCCAATCAAAAAATATATGTCCTCGGTTGTGGGAACTAGTGACTGCCCCTCTAACATGAATGCCTCTGCATCTAGATGCCAAAATTCAACCAAGTCATTTAGTAGCCGAGGTTGTGCCCGCATAAAAGGACATAAGAAGAACTTGAGAAATCCGCATTGCATCAAGGAAACCACAGCATTAGGGTATTCTTCAACCAACTCACTAACCTCTTCATGCTCTATTTCTCTCCAGTGGACATACATCCTGCAAAACATCAAGGTTCAGGAGGGTTAATCCTTGTTTTTAAGATTTTTTCATTCAATAAGGGGGTCCACGCGGGCTCTAATGCTGACATTCATGTGTAC
This sequence comes from Picea engelmannii, assembly GCA_009831015.1. NCBI lineage: Eukaryota > Viridiplantae > Streptophyta > Pinopsida > Pinales > Pinaceae > Picea > Picea engelmannii. The sequence continues at coordinate 81,883 of ML818381.1, read as the reverse complement.
ACACATGCAGAGTTTACTCTGCCTAAATGTACACACAGCCTATTCTGAGATAATCCATGTGGACCTAGGGCTGACCTTTTAAAGGTCGACGCCCCCCTAAACAATCGAACCTATAGAAAAAAGAAAGACTTAAAATGCAAGATAAGGGAGTTTGTACTTACTTGGTCCAGATAGATGGTCGTTTCGTCCACTGTAGCTCCCAGAATCACTGCTTTTATCAAAGGGGGTTTTTTGGCTCCAGAGTCAATTTCCAAATCAGCAGTGGTGATAATGAGTTGTCATCTTCTATTTATAGGCTTTTTGGCCTCTTTTTGTCACTTTTTTGGCCCCCTTATCATGTTTTTCAAACCAAAAACTATTTAGAGTGATTCAAGAGTTGCATTGGGGGGTTATGATTAGGTATCGGGACAATTTTTTGGAGTTTTGGGTAATTTTCGACGGTCTGTGGAAAATTTTTCCAAAGATCAACTTGAGCATGTAGGTTAGGTTTCTACTCTGAATTTTGTGTCTCGTTGTCTTTTTTCTTTTGCCATAGGATCGATCCCATCAGGATGCGACATGGAACCATCATTGTTGCTTTAGAAGTGTCACAAGTTGGTGGTAGAGCTTACCGGAACATGGATTCCATGGGTAGATCCTGGTTACATTATGGTGTCCATGTTGATTCAAATCACTATAGGCTCAGGAGTCCTTGTTGTTTTTTCTGATTATGAGTTTGAGCCTCATTTGCATGATTCTTTTTCACTCTTGACCTCACCCTTAGGACTCCCAAAAGATATAACAGGTCTTCTTTTAAGCCCTTTTCAGACCCTCTAAACATGAAAAGATTGTCGAGCGATCTTGTTGCCTTTCACACTCGTTAAATTGAAATTTGAAGTCACGTCTGTCCGGCGGTAGTTTACCCCTTTTTCGATCCGGACGGTCAACTATACGAACAAAGGTATACTCTATGGAACTTTAGTTCTCTAGAAGAGTACTCTCATGTATCATTTTAACCTTTTTTCGGGCTTGAGGGACTAAATTTACGAAAAAGGAACCCCCACGGAGTCCATAGTTAAGCTCTTTTCAGACTCCCTAAAATTGAAAAGATCACCAAGTGACCTTATTCTCTCACACTCATTAAAATGGTCCAGAAGAACATTCCTGATGGAGTCCATAGTTAATCTTTTTTCAGACTCCTTAAAAATGAAAAAATGGTCGAGTGATCTTGTCTTTCTCACACTCATTAAAATGGTTTTGAATAGACGTCTTGTCGGTGCTAGTTTACCCTTTTTTCAAACCGACTAGACTATCTTCGAAAAAGGTACCACAATGGAATCTCCTTTTACGTTTTTTCAGACTCTATAAATATGAAAAACCACCGATATTACCTTCTTTGGGCTCGTTAAACTTACATCGAAGGACGTTACCATTGTGTGTTTTGTTAACTGCATTTGCATACCTGCGTCTTTGGTCTAAATGTTGGTTCCATGTTGCTCCCAACTGAACCATCTGAAGCATACCTTATACGCAAGCCTTGTAGCACTTTGCCTCTGCGTCTTAACACCCTTGGCCCCCGAAGGATTTTTCCCGAGTATCACTATTATGAACATCAGTCTTGTCCTTGCACCTTGAACTTGTATGTTTGTAACACTCGTTCCTCCATTGTAACGTAACATTCCTTTATTCTTTTTTCCAAAATCATTGAAAAAGACAAAAAAAAAAATCAAATATACCCCAAAAAGAGGAAGGGAAAAGTATTTTCTTTATTGGTAGCACAATAAGTCACCCTTGGATAAAGCACATTTGTTTGTTTTTTTTCCAAACTATGGGATTTAGTACGACCTTAGGAAGTTGTTCTCACTACATAGAGTTGGGTCCTCCTCCATTTGGTTATTCTTCCAAACATATCGAGAGTTTGCATTGCCTCCTGCCTCGTGAACTTATGATTAATGCAATGTTGTCTAAGTCTCATCATTTTTCGTGTTATTGTCCAAGGGAAGTTTTTACCAAGCCTGATTTGGCCCCTCTGCAGTTTGTCTCTTGCCCTCATACTCGACCATCCTAAACATCCAATCAAGTCCTTGTTCGAAATCAATGAAGCTTTCAGTCTGATCACCAAGATTCTCTAGTCCATGACTAGCGAGCCATCGAAGACCTCTGGGTAGTGAAGTCATACACTCATATTACACCCCTACCCGAGTTTTGAAGATTTTGAAGTTGTTGCTTGAGCTCTGAAGACCTCATCTCTAGCCATCAGGCCTTATCAGCTTTTGAGAAGATGAATACTCTACATGTATATCTTTTTGATTTCTAGATGTAGCTTCGTTGTGTATTGTTCGCGGCTACACTTTATATAAGTTATATGACATGGATCTACAGTGTATTTGATTAGTAGACATGCATTTATTCTATCCCAAGCATGGGTATGCCTGCCTCGGTGAGACAATTGTTATTTTTCTAGACGGTGCCTCCCGATTTCTGGTTCATGGGCTCACTTGTTCGGCACATCAGTAAAGATTGGTAATGTATTTCATCCATCAGATGATCTTATGACCTCACACATTAGGGGGCATCTGTTATAACCCTAATTTGCACCATACAAGCTTACCTAGCATCAGGCCATCTCAGATTCCTTCTTTTCCAAAGCATTGTTGAACAACTCTTCATAAAAACACTTTTTATAAAGTCCCATGCGCCCTGCTCTATTATTGAACGCATGTACATGCTCACTGACCCAAAACATCCCGCGTGTACCTACAAAAGAACAAAAAAAGGAAAGTTGTCGAAGAAACACACAACTTTGGGTGAGTTAACTGAACCTTTCGTCCATGCATGGCTGAGGGTTTGTCCAAATACCTAGCTTCTTCTAGCCTATAAAAGAAGGGTTAGGGATCCCATTTGGAAGAGGAGTATCATAGTAAAGAAACTATAGCCATTTGTACATTCCCTTTGTCCCAACCCTTTATCCATCCTTGTGCAAGAAGAAATACAGAGAAAATAACTTGGAGGAAAGTAGAAGAGGAGACTAGGACCAGGTCCATGGAGCAGTGGTCGACTTCATCATTGTAAGTTGATTTGTTGAAGTTAATAATAAAGAGATACTTTTCCCGTCCCACCATATGAGGTTTTTATGATTTATTGTATACTTTTTTATTGAAATCTCTAACCCATTAATCTATAGATCAAATGCATGGGAAGTTTGTTGTTTGTTTTATGTGAATGCAGGTTGTCCTTGGGAGGAGAGCTACAATCAAAAAATTATCAAGCGTAAGGAGCGATATACATCAAACACCCATAATAAGGTATGCTCATTTAACTATGTATTTGCTTAAGAATAATGGGGATTAGGTCTGGGACGACGGTATAAATTAGAGATCTTTAGGTCTTTTCTGCATGCATAATCTAACCCTAAGTGCTAGTCCATAGAGGGATTTCCCACTCACAACAAGACTCCCTTATCCCTACTTTAGAAACTTAGGATATATTCATATCCATAACTTTAGATTTTAAGGAAAATTAATATAATATTCCATTGGGATTAATCCCCCTTAGCTTATCCCCTTTACTAGACTCTTAGCCCCATTTCCCTTTCTAATGGAGTTTATCCCTGCATACTCATGTGTGGGTCGGTATGCAGCAGTGATGTACTTTAATAATGATATGAGTGTTTACATATTACAATAATAGGCTCATTGGCCTTTAGAATCTAAGCTCTCCATCCTAATAATCACATAAGCCTTATGGCCTATAATAACCTGGCTCACTAGCCTATAAAACATATTTACATTTACAACTGGGGATCGACCTAGGGTATCACATTCACCTCCCCCTTATTTATGCACTATCCTCAGCGCATTATATACCATGTACAATTCAAAAAATTTAAAAAATATCCAATCCTTTGCTATTGGAATCTTGTTTTCTTTTTAGTTCTCTACTTTCCAAGCACCCATTCATGTATTCATACTATATTTGTAAGTCATTTGATCTATTCCATATATCTGCTTCATGGAAGAATTCAGCTCATTGTTCCATTTAACACACCCTCATGATTATAGCTAGCATGCCATAAGCATCCATGAGTTGCCTCTTCCTTATTTCACTCACCCTTCTAGTCGTAGGTATCCCTTCACTTCTATAGAGTCCCTCAATGATCCATCTTGCCAAGGATTTCACACAAAAGGAGAGTTCCAACTCATTACTAGAACCCCACCAAGGTTCTACATTCATAGGGATCTAGTGTCTCCAACAATAGTTTTTCTTCTGAAGCATTCCAACTTCAATACCGTCATATCATTTGTATCACATACATACAATCAACATAAGACAATAACATAACAATTTCATTTAGAAATTCCAATTTATTTATTTTTCATAAGAAAACTTCACTTTTTTCCCAAAATATGAAATTCTATTTCATAATTTTCTTGGTTGTTGCAACAACATACATCGGTCTTTATTATGGATTTCTACAACACCATGCTTGAGATCAATTTTCCTACAATGCTTCCATCTTTCATTCATGCAAGTGGGAAAAACCCCCTTTTGAATACACCAAGGTTCAGAATGTAGGAAGATCGATTAACCATCTAAAAGTCAAATAATTCTCTATACTACTCCAAACATACCAAAACTAATATAAAGAAATCAAGGAAAAAGGAGATTGGGTAAATATACCTCTAATCCCACATCTAGTGATGACCTCCTCGTGCTAGGAAGTTCCACTGACTGCACGCATCCTCCCAGGGCTGACCTGCATCCAAAGATTGACAAACAGAAAACTACAAGCATGTTATTCCATATATAAGTTAGGGTTATATGTTATAATTCCAAGAATAAATAAATAGAAGTATTCATGACACAATCATTTGGGACAGAAAAATGTAATTCTTTTATTAATAACACAAAGATTATACCTTTACAATCTAAGTCGGCCATCATTCTGCGAAATTGGTATGGGATCCTCTTCACCAAGCTCCAAGTGCATCTTGTATGAACTTCTCCTCTCAACCTTCTGATCTGTTCTTGGGAAGTGAATGGGTTAAATGGAGGAAGAAGGGGCTAATGAGGGAACGTTGAGGCAAATTCTCACAAAAGGAAGAAATATCTTGGGCAAGGAGGGGAAGTGAAATCGGGCACAGTTTCACTGCTCTTATGCTTAGATATAAAATGATGCCCCAACACCTCCTTTTATATGACAAAAGGATGGTTATTTGGTTGTGTGACAAGCTATAGTAGGTGAATTAGTTGGGAACCTACCAATAGCCCGTTAATTTCAACAAATTCCCTACAACTTTTGCAAGTATATGTGGGTTGTAATGGTGCAACATGTGTATATATGCAAGATGCAATTGTGCAACATGCATATGTATGTGAGCTTTAGTGGTGAAGAAAGCATATGTACACAAGAAATAATGGTGTAGGGTGCATACATATTCTAAAAATTGGATTTTAAAGAAGAGGAACTCAGTAGTTATTTGTCAAAAAATGCAACTAAGAGGGCCAAGGCTGTGTATGCATGTGTAGATAAATTTAGGGTTATAACATATTTCCCCTAATGTGTGAGGTTAGAAGAGAAAATGATGGCTGAAATACATTACAATGTCTTCACCAATGTACGAAATCGAGTGAGCCCAGGACCAGAGTTCGGGAGGTGTTATCTGAAATGTAACACCCTGTTTCCCCCAGATTGTAAATATAACTGGACTGGCCAAGGACTATGGCAAACTCATAAGTATGAATATGTGATGTAAATGGACCTGCAGGAAGAGGTCAATGAATGTGAATAATATTTTGAATTGATTGCAGGACTGTTGAGCGAGGATGTGCAGAAAAGAGACCACGATGGAAGTGGAAGGCTCCTGAAAAGGTGGCATTAACTTCCACCCTAAATGAATACCGTATTTGGACTCCACTGGCCCAGAGAACCAAAAGCGGCTCGCTGGCCCCCAAATTTAATGTCTCGCAGGCTGGTAGGCGGGCGGCTTGACGAGGGATGGGATGGTGAATCGCCCATCCGTAGAGCCATCAGGCCTGATCGGCATGAGGGTAATCGTGCTACATGCAACCTCGCGAGAGGATAAGGCGTATGGCAGAAGCGATGGAAGGGGGCAGACGCGAGGGGAACTCTGGCAGTTTTACGTAGAGTGAGTGATAGCAGAGAGGAAGGATTGCAACCTTCGCTCCTAGTCACTGGCAGACAGAGAGACGCAGTCTCAGAGCATTGTGGTCTCAGCTCGGGGGTGGCTAGTGGTAAATCCGTTGGGAGTCGCTTAGCCTACGGTTGGGTGGAAACGGGCACCCCTCTCAGTAGTTACACCCATTTCTGATGTCATTTCTGATAAGTGTTTTATATATATTACATCTTGAAATTCATAGACTGGTATATGTATATATATATGTATACTCATAGAACTGTCAAATTATGAATGATTTATGTGTAACAATGTTTGTGCAGTGTGTGATGGGAATGAATAGGTATATTCTCATAACAGAGGAAACCACGCATGATTTGTGTGGATAAAGCAATGGGATTTTGCCTAGATTGAACTAAGTTAGGTTCCTAGCCCGTTCTCGGGAAGTTGCTTTCCCTTATCTGTCTCAGGGATACCCGGTACAAAACTCTTCATAGAGATTTCCTCCTTATAAAGGTTCACAAAGAACCCAAAAAAAAAGGGACTTGAACGTACAAGTCTTAAAAACCCTGTATAAAGAGGAACGACCCTCTTAAATCCCGCATTAGTAGCATAGGGACAAGTACTGATCAATGGACAAAATCTTGTCGGAGAGTCTATGGTCATTCACGATCGATTAAACCGAAGGAATGAACGAGGGCGTTAATTGCCTTAACCCTTTTTCCTCTATCTTCGTGAATAGCAAGGAAATATGAATCGTAGAACCCCAGACTCCATGAGAACATCTGGACCATTGGTTTGTCCACGTCCAAAGAGCAGTGGGAAAGGGAACGACATCGGGACCGATCTGAACCGTCAGATCTTAGCTAGGAAACCCGACAGTCGTTAGATCTATAGGGAGATAAATGAGGGTTAAGACCTCATGAATAGGGACGAGAGGATCAAAGCCGTCCATCTAAGGAGGACAGGTGGTAGAGATCCAGATATCTCGTGAACTCGGAGGTCCACAGGGTAAGGGTCCAAGCACTGAGTACTCCAAGTCACGAGACGCGAGGAGTGAGAAAGAAGGGTAGTCGTTGGATCTGGGTCACAGGAGAACCATCGGATCCACACGTAGGATTGTGAATTAGGGTTTCGTAGGTTGAAGCCCTTGATCTTAGAAACAAAAACTGCGAAGTCATGAAGCGTGATATTCTGACGGGATCAGAACCACCCATTAATTGGGATGCGTGTCAGGAGATCCCGAGAAGTCGAAGAATTGTAGTTTTCGAAGAAGTGAAATTCTTACATGTGGGAATCACGATCCACAATATCCCGGTGAGATCAGGACCATCCATTGGCAGAGGACAGGTGGCAGAGATCTAGGGATCTCGCTACCTCATAGGTTCGTGAGGTAAGAGCCCAAAGTTTGGATGCTCCAAGTCGTGAGTGGAAAAGCCATGAGAGAATCAGGACCGTCCATCCGAGGAGGATAGGTGGTAGAGATCCAGGGATCTCGCTACCTCGGAGGTTCGCGAGGTAAGAGACCAAAGTTTGGGTGCTCCAAGTCACAAGTGGCGAAGCCATGAGAGGATCAGGACCATCCATCCGAGGAGGACAGGTGGCAGAGATCCAGGGATCTCGCTACCTCGGAGATTCGCGAGGTAAGAGCCCAAAGTTTGGATGCTCCAAGTCGCGAGTGACAAAGCCACGAGAGGATCAGGACCGTCCATCCGAGGAGAATAGGTGGCAGAGATCCAGGGATCTCGCTGCCTCGGAGGTTCGCGAGGTAAGATCCCAAAGTTTGGATGCTCCAAGTCACGAGTGGCGAAGCCATGAGAGGATCAGGACCGTCCATCCAAGGAGAATAGGTGGGAGAGATCCAGGGATATCGCTACCTCGGAGGTTCGTGAGGTAAGAGCCCAAAGTTTGGATGCTCCAAGTCACGAGTGGCGAAGCCACGAGAGGATCAGGACCGTCCATCCGAGGAGGACAGGTGGTAGAGATCCAGGGATCTCGCTACCTCAGAGGGTCGCGAGGAGAGAGCCCAAAGGTTGGGTGCTCCAAGTCACGAGTAGCGAAGTGTCAAGAGTCGATCATGAGAGAACACATGGTAAAACTTCAAGGTGGGGCCCGCGTGATTGACGGGTGGATACACATCGCCTAGAGAAGGGAGTCAATGCTCCGTTGACTCCTCGTGTCTTGGGGATTCGCGGGAGAAAGGCATGAAATCTCAACACTTGGACTTACGAAGTCACGAGTAGCGAGATCGCGAGAGGGAAAATTAAATATCGCCTCTCGAGGGTTCATGAAGGGAAGGTGCCAAGATTTGATGCTACAACTCATGAAGGGGCGATTTGCGAGCAGTGCGAAGAGAATATCAACCTTTGTTGACTTTCAAGTCTCGGAGGATCGCATAAGGGAGGAGAGAGAATTCAACCATTGACCTCATTAAACGGTGAATAGAAAGAGGAGCTAGAGTTTAGCCTAGCCGGCGGTCATGCGCAGAGGATGCTGACAAAAGGAATCTATCCCCATTTCGTGGTCTCAGGTATCGGTGATTCGTGAACAAAATTTGAGGGTCTTCCACTCACGACTCGCGAGGTCACGAGTTGTGAAGGGGGCCTGCATTTAACCACGTATGTGGTTCTATCGAACTAGGGGCTAAAGAAAGGGAGCTAGTGCTTTGTCGTTAAGCAGCGGGTAGATCTAGATGGCCAAAATCTACGCGCCCAGATCTATGGCCAGGGTTTCATTCTGAAGCCCCCTCGCCATTCTACCTTCAAGATTGGACTCAATCGTATCGTTGAGTCGCGAAACACAAAAAGGCACCTGGTTTTTTCTCCCTATGGTCCTAACCCATTATCATAGGGAGGTGAACGGGGAAGAACTAGCCTGCACTAGACCCCTGTAGGACTTCGGGGATTCTGTCCCTTGGGGAAAAACGAAAATTTTTATTACGTTATAGTGGGTATGTTACAAATTGGTATCAGAGCATGGTTACAACACTCGGCCTGATTGGGCTCATGCACCAGTCATGCATAAACCTCGTTCGAAACACCCCTATGAAGAGTAACCCCTGACTTAACTATCTTACCCAGGATTAATAACTTGGAAAATGAAAACCCGACTGTGTGTGCATGTGAAAGAGTTATGAATTTATGCACCATTTATAAAAAATGAATTTAACTCTTGACTAATAGTCAGCGTTTGTCTTTTCACTCAAGAGGACGATCAACCGCAGGAATCCAAAGACGCAGAGTATGGTGACTCACCAAGAGGTGGGAGAAGGCTCCCACAATAGAGACGATGAGTCCGATGAGAGAATAGCAATAGGAACCCCTCCAGACCTAGCTGAGACTGTGAGGAGTCTCATGGTCGAATTGCAAAGATGCAAGGCCGATAATGAAAGGATGATGAAAGAACAAGAAAATAAAACCGAAATTAATGCAGTCCTACTGCAGAGCTTATCCGACCTATAGAAACAAATGCAACATGAACCTGAGGTGCAGAATCGTGGTCGTGTCAGTGGCCACACTGAGAGAAGCACATCCAGAAAGGTCCACCCTAGAGGTAAAGGACCAATGCCAGACGATTCCACTGAGAAGGAAGCTGGTGATTCATAAGGTTCTTCCAGTAGTAGGACCAGTTCCTATTCCCAAAGGAAACGAAAGAAGCAAAAGACTTCCAAGAGTCATAAATTTGAGGAATTTAAAAAGACCAAACCTCCCTCCTTCGATGGCGAGATAAAGAAGGGAGAGGAAGATGAGGCTTGGCTACTCGGACTGAAGAAATATTTCAGAGTCCATGACTTTTCAGAGAATTTGAAGGCCCGAATGGCCACTTTCAATCTGAATGGAAAGGCTTCCATCTGGTGGGAAGACCTTAAGAATTTGAAAGGGGTTCGCAAAGAGGACCTGTCTTGGAAACGGTTCGAGAAGTACTTCCGGAAGAAGTATTTGTCGGAAAGGTATTTCGACGAGAAGGCTAAAGAGTTTTATGAACTCAAACTGGGACAACTTACTATGGAGGAGTATGTCAACAAATTCCTTGACTTACTAAGATATGTACCCTACATCAAAGCAGAGAAGGCGAAGGCCCAACGCTTCATCAGTGGGCTACCCAAAGAATACCGGAACCGAATCTAATTCGACGAGCCAAAGACCCTAGAAGACACTATACGAAAGGAAACATATTGTCATGAACAATATGGACATCGGGCAGAGTCTCATGGAGACTGGAAACAAAAGAATGGTTCAAAATTTCAGAAGAAAGGGAGAAAATCCTCGGGATTTAAAAACTACAAGAAGAACCACAGAATGAACTTTCCAACCTTGAGTGTACTCCAGCAGAACTTTCCCTCGGCGGATGGAAATAAAACTTCTGTACCTATACCAGTAAAGACTGATAAACCAAAGAGAAAACCTTTGGAATGTTGGGATTGCAGAGGATATCATCTCCGGAGAGACTGTCCACTTTGACAACAGAACAGTCGGAAAATTTATAACATGCAGGAAGCTACCACGGTCAATGATGTGGCAAGGAGTGTGTCGTAGATCTATGCAGTCTTGGATAATAACCAAGCTGACCACCAAGCTTTAGTGGTGGAAATAGAAGGTATGATCTTCAACCATCTGGTATCTGTTTTGATTGACCCTAGTTCAAATTAGAGTTATATACCCCCTAAAACTGTTGATAAGTGTAATCTATAGCCACAAAAGAAAACTAAACCATGGTTGGTACAGTTAGCCACTGGCACCAAAAGAAAGGTGGTAGAGGCTGTACCAGCTTGCCAAATAATGTTGGGTGAATTCCCCACCCAAGCAACCCTTAATGTATTACCCCTGGGATCATACGATCTGTTG
>ML818381.1:39853-61336 GCA_009831015.1 Picea engelmannii | reverse complement strand
ATCTTATCCAAAAGGGGATCAAATCAGATTTGACTTGACCCTTCAATTACATAATAATTACAATCCAAAAGTAAATCATACGGAAGTTTATATTACAAAAAGTCATTTTTCATAAAATGACAAAGATTGATATGCCACATCATTATTTTCCATTGGGATTTGGGCCACCCCAAATGTTCTTTGATTTCTGCCATGTTTTTCAGCTGTAGGTGATGTGTTTTAGGATAGTACCCGGCCATCCATGGTTGTCGGATTCACCGAAATGAAGACCCAAGGTGTGTGGAATTGTTGAGTTTCTTTGGAGGGCAAGGGGACTTCAGGCTTTGGTCATTGTAAGTAAGGAAATGCCCTCTTTTCAGGAACTTTTTAGACCTGATTATGCCCCCCCTTTGTTGCCTATAAGCTTCCCTGTGAGCTAGCTAACACAAGGCTTTGATTTAGGGTTGTTTCGGTAAGAGGACCTCTTGGACCTGAACTTTGAGAGGCTCTTCCTCTATACCAAACTATCCCAAATATGTTCTTTACTGTGCTCATTCTGTAGCTATGTCCTCTACCTTTCCGCTACCTTTTGTTTGGCGCAAATCCGACTCTGGATGAATGAGATATGGCCCCGGGAAGGTATGCGGATGGAGCCGGCCAATGGACTAATCAGGTAAAAGATTTGGAATTGGAGTGAAATTCTAGGTTGGTCACCATAATTAATAGGCTGCTACAGGTCTTTATATCTGTAGCTAAAATGGGTATGCCTCACTGGGCCCAATTTGACCTCGGAGGCCCCCAATTAGACCTCTTTCTGGTGCATGCTTGTAGGGCCAAATTGAGTCCCTGTCGCTCTGGGACATGTCACTAAAAATACGGATGAAATTTGTTGAGGTGAATGGCATGGGTGTATTCTAGACTTCACCCCGGTCGTTTCGACTATTTACGGGTGAAAATCCGCCTCCGTACCGGGAAGTTATGCAATTAAAACGTCCAGTAACTCTTGGGGGGGGGGAATTAAATTATATTCTATAGTTAAATCATATAAAATAAAATTTGTTAATAAATTTTATAACTTTATTATCATTTTTTAATAATAATTTCATTATATATATATATATATATATATTAAATATATATAAAAAATAAAACAAAATTAAAATTAAATAAAATTAAAAAAATTCAAATCACAAAATTTAAATTATATAATAATAAAAATATAAAAAAAAATAAAAACGAACTATGGAATATAATAATCAATCTTTTTTTTTTAAATTGAAATGAAACATGAAAACCAAGCCCCGAGCATTCGCCCTTGGTCGCATGGGTGACTAGGGCATGGCTTTACCAAGCGCCCATGGCAGTTGGAGGAGCGAAGGTGGTGGTGGCTGGGAGATGCGGCGGTGGGTGCAGAGGGAGCTCGTGGTGGTGAGGCGAGAGGGAGAGGGTATGGGACTGGAGGCTGTGCACAGGGCTGGAGGAGGAGCCGAGGGCATGTGGGAGGCAGCAGCTGGTGCACGTGCGCGGGGTGTGAGTAGTGATGTGTGGAGGGCAGAGGGAAGTGGGCGTGCGCGTGGAGGGCATGGTAAGGGCATGGGGAGGCGGAGGATGCAGCCTAAGCAGAAGTGGAGGTGGCTGCGGGGTGGTGGAGGAAGAGGAGAGGGCGCGCGCGCAGACAGAGGGAGGAGAGAGCAGAAGGGAGGTGCGGTGGCCATGTGCAGGTGGGCGTGCGCGCGGAGGAGGGAGCTAGTGTTGCACGGAGGGAAGAGGGAAATGGAGGAGCAGAGGCCGAGGGCAGAGGGCTGGTGGTGGTGGCGCCCAGGTGGTGGACGGGAGGCCATCCACCCAAGAATTATATTTTTTCAAAAACTATAGGGAAAGTGGGTCTTTTTGGAAATAAAAATGGACAGGAGGTTCCAGGTTCAAAACCCTTGCCCTCCATTAAAATTTCTGGGGAGTTTTTGAGCTTTATGGGCAGAGGAAAATGGGAGGGTTGGGGTTCAAAGGCCAGGGATCTCCAGTGACATGCCCAGGCTTGTAAGCTCCAATAGATAGCTTCATAATTTCTAAAATTCTAAAGGAGCCATGGAGGCTTGGGCAGAATGCCCAAGAGGGGTTCGAATCCCCTCTCCTTTGCATCTTTCAGCACACAGAGAATCTGAATGAACTCAGCAACTAGAAAAAAAAACTAATTCTGAACCAGAAGCCATTATCATCATTTAAACAGGCAAACAAACCCCAATTTCTCCTTGCAGAACCTCAAAACAACTAGCATATCTTATTGGTTTTTTGGGAAATTAGCATAATGGATTACCTAGTCCATGGCTTGGAAATGGCAGCATGAAAACTGGCCGACCACTGCTGCACTGCTCCTGCTGTCAAAAAACATCCCTTTTCTGCCATGACTGATGTTGCAGAGCTCTCCCTCCTATGGACAAATTGCCAAAATGGTTTGGGAAAGAGGAGAAGGGAGGTTTTGTTTTTTTTTTTTTTTTTTTTTTNAAAAAAAACAATTTTCCCCATTTTGCATGAGGCTACGTGCCCATTCCTCAAATTTCCAATTTTTCTGAAAATGTTTAATAAAACATTTTATTAATTTAATATTTTTGGAAATGTGTGCAAGTCAAAGTTTGACTTTGACTCTGCTGCAGTTGACTCAGCCTAAAAATGTTGACTGGAGAGACGGAGTCGGAATCGGACGCAAGTCACGTCATTGGAAAGGTCTTGACGAGGAAATCAGGAATATGTCATCACCAACTTGAGATAATTCCACCTCAGCCTTCAAATTCGGCCCGGAACAGTGGCCACTTAAAGACCCTTGACTTGTTGGTGGGCCCACATGACACCTAATCTTGCGAAAGGTACCAAATCGTCATACGATACCCAATCGAGGAAAATGAGGTACCGTCAGAAAGGTATCGACGATTACTTCGACGAGGTGACAATATAATTTTGTGCTAGGGTCATTTATGACTGTCGTATTGGTTATGAAACCCTGTCATGTGAGTTGGTGGACCCCTTTTTTGCCTAAACTTATTGGCCAACTTGTGACATCTCTAACCAGGCCATCTGGAGTCGGAATGAGGCAAATAATATGTCATTGGAAAGGTGTCTAAGTTTTTTACAGTGTGGAATCGCTGAATATCTTATTTATAACTCTTTACCCACCAATGTTAAATCATGAATCACTGCAACCAATTTGATGTCCAAAAGTGGTCATAAACTTCCGAAGGCTCGTTCTTACCAACCGGGGGTCGAAACCAAGCACAGGATATACCGTTGGAAAGGTATCACACTGCCCTACACCATGTCTAGTTTTGATTTTCCCTTTGATACCATATTCTGAACCGAATCAGACCAGGAAGCCATAGCTATTGGTTTTGTCTGTTCGGGTGACTTTGACTTTGCGTGCCTCATATGGGTCATACTGACTCAGAATCAAGCTCATGATAGCTCATTGAAAAGATTGTTCGGACCCCTATCACTTAGAAGTGTTGTATTCCCTGAATCAAATAGCCTTGACATGAGGAAGAAATGTCATGGGAAGGCCCACAAATCCCTGAAAGCAAACAACTGATATTCTTTCAAGGGTAGAGGCCATAGTAACTATGACCCCCGCCACTATCTTTGACTGGAACCATAGCATCAAGGGGAGTTTATGGAAAAGTAACTATGTAAAACACCATGTTGAGACCAGAGCATATTTTTGGGTCAACACTCATTAAGCGGCGAATAGCAAGAGGAGCTAGAGTTTAGCCTAGCCAACGGTCATGCGCAGAGGACGCTGACAGAAGGAAGCTATCCCCATTTTGTGGTCTCGAGTATCGGTGATTCATGAAGAAAATTCGAGGGTCTTCCACTTACGACTTGTGAGGTCACGAGTTGTGAAGGGCACCTGCATCAATGGCTAGTCGAGAAAAGAGAATAGGATCTTGATGATCATGCAGAGAACTTCCTCGATTTTGAATTAGGACTTGACTAGACTCTCAGGATGGCTGACTCATGAGGCAATAAACAAAATGTAGAAAGGATGACTGAGGTTGGGTGAAACTTCCCTTGGAAAAAAGAACGAAATATGATCAAACTCAAGTAGCATGACATTGGCATAAGTTCGCTATGTACGAGGAAACACAAACTCTCCATGTGTCTGAAAGAGTAACCAAACAAAGGAGGACACGGCTCTATGTAGCAAGAACAACTTCCTAAGGTCATAATAGATCCCAATGCTTGAAGAAAAAATGGAAGGATGTGCTTTGTCCAAGGGCGACTCTTTGTGCTTCTAAAAAAGAATACATATTTCTCGTCCCCTCTTTTTGGGATATTTGATTTTTTTGTCTTTTTCAATTTTTTAAAGAGCTTGAAAAGGAATAAAAGAATGCTACGTTACAAAGGACGAATGAGTGCCACAAGCAAGAATACTAGTTCCAAGTGCAAGGAACACACTAATGCTTAGAGAAAGGAGATGTGTGCAAGAAAAGGAGACTCGGGGAAAATTCCTCCATGGGTCAAGGTGTCAAGTTGCAGAGGCAAAGTGCTACAAGGATTGTGTATAAGGCATTCTTCAAAGGTTCATTTGAGAGAAACATGGAGTCAACATTTGGCCAAAAATGCATAGATTCAAATGTGATTAAGAAAGACACAATGAAACCCCCTTCAATGTAATTTTAACGAGCCCAGAGAAGGTAAGCTCTGTAGTTTTTTCACATTTAGAGAGTCTGAAAAAACATAAAAGAAGACTCCAGGGAGTACGTTTTTCAAAGATAGTCGAGTCGGTTCAAGAAAAGGGGTAAACTTTCACCAAAAAGACGTTTGTTCAAAACCATTTTAATGAGTGTGACAAAGACAATATCACTCGACAATATTTTCAATTTTAAGGAGTCTGAAAAGAGCTTAACTATGGACTCACAACCTTTTCTGAGTTCAGTCTCCTTAGCCCAAAAAAGTATAAAATTCATTGAGGAGAACTCTCCCAGAGAGATGAATCTCCCAAGGTGTACCTTTTTCTGCAATAATCTACATGCTAGATAAAGGGGTAAACTCGTGTCAATAGATTTTCTTCTGGACCAATTTAACGAGTTTGAAAGAAAAAGATCACTCGGTGATATTTTCAATTTTAGGGAGTCTGAAAAGAGATTAACTATGGACTCCGTAGGGGTTCCTTTTTCGTAATTAATCTCCAAGGCCCGAAAAAGGTGATAAACCAAAACCAAGGGGAATGTTCCTTTTTCAAAAACTTAGTCCCTCGGGCCCAAAAAAGGGTTAAACATATGCCTGAGAATACTCTTCTAGAGAACCAAAGTTCCTAGAGCATACCTTTATCCGTTCAATTGACCATATAGACCAAAAAAGGGATAAACTATCGCCGAAAAGACGTGCCTTCAAATTTTAGTTTGGCAAGTGTGAAGGGCAACAAGATCGCTCGAAAATATTTTCATTTTTAGAGAGTCTGAAAAGGGCTTAAAGAAGACTCCAGGGGGATACTTTTCTTAGTTAATCTAGACAAGATCGAAAAACATAAATACAGTCTCGTCGGATGTTTCTTTCAAATTTTAAAGCAATATTGAAAGACAACAAATCATGCCCATTAGAGAGTACCGCAGGGTAGAGTCTACACAAACACTAGGAACATATAAAGGGGCAGCCTGAAGCAATGATGAATTAGGATGGTGATTATTAGATGCTAGCTGGTCTATACTGATAATGCTTCCATTGTGAGGGAAATGCATCACTTGAAAGAGAGTAGACACCACAACATTCATATCATATACATAATCATGCTCAAGAATCATATTGAAATCTAATGGGCCTTGCACGACTATAACATCAACAAGGAAAATCTTCCCACCTAACGAGATAGGAAACTTAGGAAGAATCCCCAAATATTCTCTAGGACATCTTTCAAAATACAACAGCTCATGCGAAGAAGACACAAGCTTGGGAGATCCCAAGGCTTTCCAAATTGAGGATGATAAAATACTTGTGGAGGCTCCTTCATCCACAATACATCAATAAATATTTGTTGAATTAACTTCAACCCTTATTTGAAAGGGTATAGAAGAAGGAAGACGAGGCTCAACAAGGTCATTCCAATCAAAGGAAACCATCCTAGGACTTGGACGGGGTGTGCTCGAAGTGAGTGGAATGCCCCCTTGTTCTGAAAGTACTAAGATGGAAATGCTAAAAACATATTCGGTAGACACATCACTCTCCAAGAGAAGAGTGGGATCAGTTGAAGATTGAATCGGCGTGACCACTTCCCTAACCATTGGTTGAATATGTTGCGAGACAACATGGTATGAAGGCACATCACCCCCCAAAAAAGGAGTGGGATCAACCAAAGAATGCATTGGCATGATCACTTCATCAACTAGAGGCTAAACAGACTGCGAGGAAACCTCAGAAGACTCAGAATCAAAAGAGCTTGCAGATAGGGACCACAATCTTTGTACCTCTAGAATGTGAGGTCACATATGAGTAAGGTGATCTCCCTTGCAAATCTTACAAGGGAACTTAGGCTTACATCCTATCCATCTAGGTTTCACAACAAAATCAATGCCCCCAACATGAATAGTAATGATTGGTTTCTTGCCCCCAGCATGACATATAGAGCTAGGTGTTGGTCTTCAACATGACTTGCAGAGGTTGAGGAACTATATCCAACATTACTTGCAGAGGTTGGTGATTGAAATCCAGTATGACTTGCAGGGACTAGGTTCATGCCCCCAACATGACTTGCAGAGGATGGGTGTTGGTCTTCAACATGACTTGCATAGGTTGGCGACCTATCTCCAACATGACTCGTAGAGGTTGGTGATTTCTTCTTCCTATTCCTCCTCTTTCTATTTCATTTAGACTTCGTATTACTAGTATCTATACTTTCACCAGAGAAGGTAGAAGGAGGAGGAGAATAATTCGCTGATGAAGGAACGTCAACATGAGGCCCATGACATAAAGTGCTTAACTGAGTAGAATAAATATCATTCAGTACATTTCGAATGGTACCCAACCAAACTGGTAGTCCCACATTCAACCCAGGAATGTACAAAGTGGCCATTAAAGGTACACCAACATTTTCGAAGAAAGGAAAAGGACAAGAATCCCCTTGCAAAGGGGTTCCTTGGTTGGTATCGTTAGGAACTTTAGCCATGAAGATATTATACATAGTTTCTCCCCTTGTAGGATCATTCAAGTCTGTAAAAGTTTCACACACTGACTCTAGCGAACCAGTGTTATAAAACAAAATGCCTATAAAGAGGCAGCTCCACGTTTCTAAGAGGAAGACCGAAAAGTCCTCACGACTGATAGAGTGTGAAATATACCACCTTAGGTTAGAGACCCAAAGAAACGACTAAATAAATCACTATGGAAAACTAGGGAGCACATAGCACACACTAAAAATTCCTAAAGTAAAATCAAGAAGGCGACTATATAGTAGGAAGGACAGTTACGCCAATCAACACTAGAGTAACTAACTGGTGCAAGTGCAACTCGAACATGGAAGCACCCTCTAGGTATACTCTATAAATAATGATCCAACGTCTTCCCCAGGTATCGTGGTATACCCCTGCAGTCACTCATGTAAGTCCCTAGAATATGGGAAACTAAGTTTCCATCTCGCAGTCAGTCACCAGGTGGGTACAGTCAACAATCAGGCGGATTGCAATGAGCAGGATAACAAGTCTGAATCCTATCGAGGGTATCGAAAGAAAGTGGTCCGGAATAAAATAAAGGATCTCAAACATATTCGAGGTCCACGAAGCTCTGTAGGCAAATGCAGTCGGTAGTACTCCCACGACAGATCCTAAATATGCGTTCCCCACTACGTTTAGTCTGACTTTGGAGGGGTTATCACCATTTCCTTTCCTCATGCGACCTCATGTTTATCCCCTGTGTTAGAGGGGGGTCCTGGATAAATTTTACGACACTGGACTTTAACACTCCTTAACTCTGACTCCAATGTTTGTTTAACGGCCTTGAAGAGTTTCCTCTCCAATCTAATTCAAGGCCCTAACCCTAAACTAGTTGGTTGACCCTACAAACATAAAAAGTCTAGTTAATTTTAGATTTAGCGTTATTTTTAATGGATTGATTTACTCAAGGGATATGGCAGTGAAACTAGTGATTTTATAAGAGACGGAAAAGAGGAGAAAAATATGAAACTTGAAAGAAAAATTACTTCTAATCAAACGTAAATTTTTACAACTAACTCTTTGTAACCAACTTTTCTTTAACTAACTTTTTCAAGATCTTGAAAAGAAAACCTAAAACGCATTTTCTCTTGACTACAAGTTACTTATGTTTCAAGAAATCAATAAAGAACTTAAAAACAGACCCTTTTTCCTTTTTAGAAAATAACCAACTCTAACTACTTTACCAAACTGAAAATAATTTTTTATTTTTTTTTAAATTGCTTTAAACAGAAAATTTGAAATAAATATTTTTTCTTTTTTCATAGCAAGTGAAAGGGGTAAAAAAACACACTAAAAAAAGACAGAAATAGATCTTTGGCCCACTGCGGATCACAGGGAATCTCTCAAGAAACCAAGAAGGGAGATCTACAATTCAAAAACTTTCTTAAAACCCTTTCAAAAGTAAACACAAGAAAATCAAGAAGACAAGTAAACTGAACTCTAACCCAGGCTATGGTTGTAACACAGAGACTCTGGACTGATCCAAGAAAACCTTGAGAAGTGTGAACTTCAATCAGGAAAGAGGAAAAATCCCTCTTTTTCACAATTTTTCTTGAAACAGAGACGCGGGTTGTTGCATCAATAGCATTTGTATGTACGCAGGTTGTTTACTGAGTAGAGCGTTTATGTACATAGGCTGACTCAAGTTAGGGTTCGTACACTTCTATATCATTCCAAAAATGAAAAGATCAGGCATACTTATAGGGAAGGGACAACTGGTATAGCACCTGAAGTTGACCAAAATCCATTGACAGACTCAGAAAACTCGACAGAAACTTGAAAGGAAAACAAACCAATCAAACAATCCAAAATACCCTAAAAAACCCTAGAGGATTCCCCAGTATGGTCTCCAGTTCTTCTAGCGGGAAAATTCCCCTTTGACTACACCAGGGTTCAGAATGTAGGGAGATAAATTAACCATATAAAAGTCAATTAATTATCTACACTACCCCAAACATACCAAAACTAATATAAAGAAAGCAAGGAAAAAGGAGATCGGGTAACTATACCTCTAATCCCACGTATGGTGATGACCTCCTCGTGCTTGGAAGTTTCACTGACTGCATGCCTCCTCCTAGGGATGACCTGCATCCAAAGATTGACAAGTAGAAAACTACAAGCATGCTATTCCATATATAAGTTAGGGTTAGATGTTAGAATGCCAAGCATAAATCAATAAAAGTATTCAAGACACCATCATTTGGGACAAGAAAATGTAATTCTTTTATTAATAACACAAAGATTATACCTTTACAATCTAAGTTGGCCATTGTTCTGCGAACTTGGTCCATGATCCTCTTCACCAAGATCCAAGTGCACCTTGTATGAACTTCTCCTCTCAACCTTCTGATATGTTCTTGGGAAGTGAATGGGTTAAATGGAGGAAGAAGGGGCTAATGAGGAAATGTTGAGGAAAATTATCACAAAAGGCAGCAATATCTTGGGCAAGGAGGGGAAGTGAAATTGAGAAGAGTTTCATTCTTCTTATTCTTAGATATTAAATGATACCCCAAAACCTCCTTTTATATGAAAAAAGGATGGTTATTCGGTTGGGTGACAGGCTATAGCAGGTGAATTAGTTGGGAAACTACCAATATCCCATCAATTTCAACGAATTCCTTGCAACTTTTGCAAGTATATGCGGGTTGTAATGTTGCAAAATGCATATGTACGTGAGATGTAATGGTGTAGCATGCATATGTACGTGAGATGTAGTGGTGCAAAAAGCGTATGTATGTGGGAAGTAATGGTGCAGGGCGTGTACATCTTCTAAATTTGGTTTTTTAAGAAGAGAAACTCAACAGTTCTTTGGAAAAAATAAAAGTAAGAGGGCCAAGGCCATGTATGCATGTGTAGAGAAATTTAGGGTTATAACAATTCAGCCAACGAATTATTAGTATTTCCTATACAATATATTTTCATTGCAATATGTACCGAAAGCTTACAAAGTGATCTTAGAATTGTCTACCCTTAACAATTCAATCACGACTATCAAACAATTTATTAAATAGAATTAATTATCATTCTCTACATAGGAATTTTTAGCCACTAGGCTTTTCATTCTTTCATCATTGTTATTTTTCATTACTTTATTTCCTGAACATAAATTCCCTGTAGTCAATTCTCATGTCATTACTTGACTTGCAACTTTCCTGTTGCAATGTCTAACAACCCCTAAAACGTTCTCAATTCCATGACTTAGTAAGAACTGTGACATTTCAATTGTTAGCATACTCATTTCTGTTCGATAACATATATGCATGCATTCACAAAATGAATTTAGCAAATGCGTTCAAGAATAAAAATTCTATCATGCATAAGTGACACTCTACCACTCACTATGCATGAGTACAACTTTGAATGCATATCTATTCAATGCACCTTTTCATTGATTTTCAGAATGCTCTATATCTAATTCATGTATCTCACCATTGATAAATTGGAAAGTATGGCCAATGCCTCGACACATTTTTCCATACACTTTCTATTGCCTGCTCAATTATTTGGATGTCTTCCTTTTTGACCCAAAAACTACACAAATAATATAATTCTTTGGTTTTCATTAGTGTTAGAAAAAAGGTTGTAGTCCAAACATTATTTAGTAGTAATAAGTTTAGTGGATATGTTGGACAGAGTGGTATGATATTTCCATTGATGTCAAATAGGGAGAAGAAGAACATTAACCCGAAGCTCGGAAGGGAGAACAAATTGCATAAACACTATCGGTATTCTAATCCCCACAGTAAAACTCTAAAGGAATCAAGGAGGAATATTGCCCGTTGATGTAGATTTCGGGACAAATTCCGACAGTTTGATCATAGAGGAGACTTGCATAAAGAAGAGAAGAATCGTGGTTGTCTATTTAAGATTTTGGAATGATTTATATTGTGAGATATAGATTAAATATAGACCATCAGATCAACTACTAAGAGTCATGGACCGCCAATCGTGGAAATGACGTATGCATGGTCATCTCGGCATTGACCACTTTGGATAATATTGACCGAAGGAAATTTGCATGAAGGAATTTTAACTGAAGACGAAGTTCCAAAGTAAAAGTAAGTCATAGGATCTAAGTAGCACTTCAAGATCAATGATATTCGTCAGATCGGGATTGTGGTGCAGCAGCCAACTCCAGTGCTAACCACTCCGGCAAAAAGAAGCCAAGAACATGTAAGATTACCCAAAGGTCGAAGCCTCAAAGTCACGTCAACCGTTCATCTGGAGTAAAATATGGGAACCATCAGACCACAAGTAGATAGTCAACTCCTACGCTGACAACTCCAATGAAAAGAATACAAGTATATGAATTCACCCAAAGGTAGTAGCCCTGAATTTCTAAAGTGAATAAGCATCGTTAGATATGGACAATGCATGATGAACATTGAATCAGGATAGGCAAGTCCAATTGTGGTCAATTTTGACATTGACCACTTCGGCAAAAAAAGTTTTAGAACATGTAAGTTCACCTGAAGGCCGAAGCTCCTAAGTCATGAAGTAATACACATGGCACACACATTGAAATCCCACGTCAGCAAGGACATGTGGCACATTCATATGGTGACAAGTGTCAAGTTCCATTTGGAATTTTAGATATATGTAAGTCACAAATATAAGTGATAGGTGGAAGCCACTCGGCCAATGCCACATCAGCCATGATGTCAACATGCTATGTCACTCTGGGAGTATGTCCTTCAGGGAAAACCATTTTCTACCACCAGGAACTTCCTGATGCACCAAAGGTTGAAGTCATTATCGACCATTGATCAAGCACGGGTAAAGGACGAGGATAGGATCCATTCACAGTCGGTGATCTGAGATACAAATAAATGAGTATAAGTTATTTCAGAAGTTAACCAAAGCAGTTTGGAAAACCACCCTTCCAAGATCTGAAATGATATGTGTATGACACATGGATAGGCGGTTTATGGTTCGGAGGTTGGAATAATATTTATCCCTCGTGCAAGTTTAACTTTGAAATAATCCTGGCCATCCATATCAATGTTTGATTAAGTCATGGCCATCAATTTTCTTGAAACCTCTAGACAATCTAGGATCGTCCATCTAACGGAAGATTGAATATCGAATGTCTGATCTACTTCGATGAAATGTACTTCGGGAGGATTGAATGATTTCAAAGGATGGAAGTATCGAAGGATGAATTTTTGAAGTAAATGACAGTCATCCATATCAACGCACAATTAAACATGATTGTTGATATTGATAAATGATTAAGCACTCATTTGGATTAGAGGCTGGTCACCACCTGTGGTCGTATGGAACAAAGGTCCTGAAGTGTTTCTGTGAAAAATTTAACACACATAGTAATAATTTTATCTCGGTCAAGAAGGAACGTTGAACCAAATAGGATCTGGATTTTTACCTGATTGATATTAAGTGATCACATACATCCAATGAATTGGAGAGCTAATTGAAAATCTCAAATATTATCTGTTGGAGAACTGGGGATGCAACAGAAGAATGGGAATGAGATAAGGACTTTATCTATACCTGTGATCAACTTTTGAGGATGAATCAAGATTAATTAAACTAAGAAACTTACATGATATATTAATAAAGGATTTTTTTTTTTTTTGTTAATGAAAAGGTACAATGATTCATTTTCAAAAGACACAATGATTCAAATTCACACTAATTGGAAGACTATATATAAACAATAAAGAATGGTGAGAAGAAAGGGTCTATCTAGTCCATATCAAAATATCAAAACAGAAGCAGAGTCCAAGAAAAGGAACTGATGATATTGATGTTGTGAGGGTGGAAGGGAGGAGAAAGGATTGATTTATATCCTTTACTAAATAAGGGAGTTGGTGCTTCCTAGGGTTAGGTCCCTAAATACAAGGGATTTGTTTCTTCCAAGGGTTGGTGCTCTAAAAACAAGGGATTTTGTGCCTTGAAGAAGGGGATTTGTGTCTCCTAGAGTTGGTGCTCTAAAAAGGATTGGTGTCCTTCACTATTCTTTATAAAACCTTTTAATTCCTATTAATTATATTTATATAATTGATTTCAGTACAAGTCCATTGTTGATCTATTGTGGTGTTTCATAAAATAACAAAGTAATTTCTAATTTTTTAAAAAGGGTAATATTGATTCACCCCCCCTCCTCAGTATTTCCAACAATTGGTATCAGAGTGGGTGCCTTCAATACAGTCTAATAACTAGAAGGTAGATCCTAAAGGAATGGATCAACAAGAGGGAATGTATTCCAACAAATCACCATTGCTTAATGGAGGTGGTTATGTTGTCTGGAAAATAAGAATGAAAAGCTTCATGTTGGCTCTTGGTTTTGATATATAGCAATATGTTTTATATGGTTACACTGCACCAACTACTCCACCCATAGATGATGCAGGAAAGAAAATTTGCAATGACAACTCAAGAGAAGTTAACGCCATTCTAGGAGGATTGACAAATTCTATATTTGTAAAGGTTATGCATTGTAAGTCAGCTAAGGAAATATGGGACAAATTGGAGGTTGTATATGAAGGAGATGGAAAAGTCAAAGAAGCCAAATTACAAACATATAGAACTCAATTTCAAAATTTGAAGATGAAAGAAGAAGAAAACATTGTTGAATACTTTCATAGGGTAGATGAGGTAGTTAATTCAATCAGAGAAGCATGAGACTAACTTACCTATAAACATATTATACAAAATATATTAATTTCATTACCTATGAGATATGATGTGAATATTTCCACAATTGAAGATAGACCAGAACTTGACAAACCAATAGTAGATTAGCTTCATGGAATTTTCACAGCATATGAGATGAGAAAAGGGAACAGAAAACCATCAGAAAGAGAAACAACCTTTAAAGAATCTAAAACAAAGATGAGGTAGGAACAAAAGACTAATGACAAGTTATCATATATATCTGATGAAGGAACTACCAACTTCATAAAGAAACTCAAGAAAGGGACTGGTAAATACAAAGGAAAGCTTCCTTTAATATGTTTCAACTGTAGAAAAATTGGACACTTTGCCAATAAATGTCCTATCCTAATAAGGAGGAATGTGATGATTAAATAACCTTAAAAAATCAGAATAAAAGAAAAACTAATGATAAAAAGGAAGTTCTACAAGAAAAATAAAACATTCTTTACCCAAGAAGACAGTAGCTCATTGGAAGAAAATGAAGAAGATGAACCAGAGATTCTATTTATGGGAATAAAAACTCAAGATGATAATCATTTGGAAAATGAAGAGGAAGTGAACTTATAATAATAATTCCTTCATGTAATTGAATAACTAAGAAAAACTAAAAAACAAAACATGTTACTAAGAGAAGAGCTTCTAGAAATTGAAGAATCTATTGAATCAAGAGAGAAGGAAGTTTCCAAAACCATCAGCGAGTCAGAACAATTAATTATCAAGTTAAAAACTCAAATCCAAGAAACCAAAATAAAAGAAGAAATATTGAATAAATAACTCAGTGAAAAACAACAAATGTGTAAAATATTGGAGGGTGAAATAGTTCAACTAAAAGGGAAACTAGAAAAAGAAGATATTAAGTCTAAATTTGAAAACAACTCAAAAATATTGAATAACATTCTTAGCAGTCAGAGATCATCAAATGATAAGATAGGACTAGTATATGATCCCTCTACAGAACAAGAAAATGACAAAATCAGTTACGTAGATGTTCTTAAGAAACCCATAAATAGAAAACAAAACAAAACAAAAACAATATCATTTGAAACTATGCCAAATAAACAAAAAGTTTCACATTCTACTAATGAAAAAGATAATGAAAAGAATAGAATCATCAAAAGGAATCCCTCCAACATAAATAAATATATCTTTCTTAGATATAGTTATTCATGCAAAACGTTTGGACATAAATAAATACATTGTAAAGCTTATAGAGAGTACAATCCAAGAAATGTTCAAAGATATGGAAATAATAAGGATAATGAAAAAATAAGAAACTATAACTCCTTCTCTCCCTTACAATACTACAATGTTGAATGTTACAAATGCAACAACTATGGTCATAAATCTAGTGAATGTAGATTTCCAAAATATGATAAAAAGATCAATATTCCCAATAATCAAAAAGTATGGAAGAAAAAGAAAACATAGTGCAATGTAGCCTTATATGTGAGAAATCAAGGATGCCAGTGGTATATAGACAATGGATGTTCCAAACACATGACTGGATATCAAAGAAAATTTCTCAAGTTAAACAAGAAAGGAAAAGGAAAAGTGACTTTTGGAGATAATATGTCCGCCAAAATATTGGGAAAATGCACTGTTAGTTTAGGAAATAATAAAACTGAAGGACAAGATGTACTTCTTGTAGAAAATATCAAACCTAATCTCCTAATTATGAGTCAGACATGTGATCAAGGTCACATACTTACTTTTGATTCTCATAAATGTGAGATCATAAAAAAGGACACTGGAAAGCTAGTGGAAATTGCACCAAGAACATCTAGCAATGTGTACATCCTTAATATAGATGAAGAAGAAAAATGTTGTTTAAGCCAAGTAGATGAAAGTTTTCTATGGAATAGAAGTTTGGGACATTTAAGCTTTGAAAACTAGATCAAAACCAATGAGAAAGAGGCATTTAGGGACCTGCAAAAAGTGATTAAGCCTTCAGATTCTATTTGTAAACATTGTCAAATAGGAAAGAAAACAAGAGTTAGGTTCGAAACAAAAGAACATTCCACAAAAAAACCATTATAACTTATTCACACAGATTTATGTGGAACTACCAGAACTAAAAGTACTTATGGTGAACAATATTTTATGTTGATTGTTGATGATTACACAAAATTGACCTGGGTATACTTTCAAAAAGAAAAATTAGAAGAGTTTGAGAAATTTAAAACATACAAAGCCCTTGTAGAAAATGAAATAGAACTCAAAATTAAATTTTTGATATTAGACAATGGAGGAGAATTCACCTCTAAAGAGTTCATTCAATTCTGTGAAAATTGTGGTATCAAAAGAAAGTTTTCAACTCCCAGGATTCCTCAACATAATGGAGTGGTAGAAAGGAAAAACATAACTATTCAAGAAGCTACAACAACCATGATAAATGAATCCAAGCTTCCAGGAAAATTCTGGAGAGATGAATTCTACACAGAAGTCCACATACTTAATATAGCTCAAATGAGACCCAACCATGACAAAATCCCTTATGAACTATGATTTGGGAGGCCAGCATCTGTAAAACACTTTAGAACTTTTGGAGGTAAATGTTACATTAAGAATGATGAAGATAACTTAGGAAAGTTTGATCCAAGATCTGATGAAGGAATATTTTTAGGGTATTCATCTAATAAGAAAGCATACAAATGTTATAAGATTATACTACTAAAGATAGTGGAAAGTGCCTATGTAAAGATAGATGATCTAAGGAGCATATCCCAAGACATTGATAAAAAATCTCAACAAGAAGATGATGATGTAAAATCTCAACAAGAAGATAATGATGTAGAATATAATCAAGAAGATAATGATAATGAAACATAGTAAATTGAACCATATATTGATGAAGAAGACAATGAAGAAATGCCCTTGCCAAAAGCTCCATCAAAAAAATTTCAAAAGAATCATCTTGAAAGTCATATTATTGGAGATAAAACTATAGGAGTGGAAACAAGAAGAAAACTAGCATTTGACTCAAAACAAACAATTTTATCTCTGATAGAACCTAAGTCGTTCAAAGATGTTAGAAAAATTAAAGATTGGATAGAAGCAGTGAATGAAGAACTAGACCAGATAGAGAAGAACCAGACTTGGGAACTAGTTCCAAGACCCAATAACAAGAATGTGGTAGGAACCAAGTGGATCTTCAAGAACAAACTAAATGAAAATGGGGAGATTATAAAGAAAAAATCCAAATTAGTTTTCAAAGGATATTCCCACGTAGAAGTTATTGATTTTGAAGAGACATTCACTCTAGTATCAATACTTGAGGCCATTGGAATGTTCCTTCCATTTTCATTCTTCAGAAATTTCATAATCTATTAGATGGATGTCAAGTCAGCATTCCTTAATGGAACACTAGAAGGAGAAGTCTATGTTGAGAAACCAGAAGGATTCATGTTAACAAAAAATTAGGACTATGTGTGCAAGATAAAAAAAAAGGCCATGTATTGTCTTAAACAAGCCCCCAGAGCATGGTTATCAAGGCTTGATCAGTAGCTGCAAAAACAAGGATATAAGAGAGGAACTACTTACATCAACTTATACATCAAAATTGAGGATCAAAACAGGATTGTTTTGGTGGTATATGTATATGAAATCATATTTTGAAGTAATTTTATCACACTAAGTAGAAATTTTGCAACCAAAATGGAAGAAGAATTTGAAATGTCTATGCTGGTAGAACTCTCCTTCTTCTTCGGTTTACAAGTAAATCAAACAAAAAGTGGAATATTCATTTCCCAAGACAAATATATCAAGGAAATGATAAAGAAATTCCAAATGGAAGACATTAAACCTATGATTACTCCCATGGTCAATGGATGTAAACTAATCCTAGAATATGACTCACCAAAAGTTGACCAAACGATGTATAGATCAATGGTTGGAATTTTTCTATATTCAATAGAAACAAGACCTACCATCCTACATGTTGTAGGACTCGTGGGGAGATTTCAATCTGCACCTAAAGAAACTCACTTAAAAGCAGTAAAGAGAATATCCATATATCTTAAAGTAACCTTAGAACTTGGATTATGGTATCCAAAAGATAAAGACTTCAATCTAATTGCATACACTGATGCAGATTGGGTCGGTAGTATAGATGATAGGAAAAGAACTAGTGGAGGAAAATGTTTTCTAGGAAAATGTCTGGTAGCATGGATAAGTAAGAAATAAACATCCACATCACTATCTACAATAGAGGAAAAATACATTGGTGTTGCATCCTGTTGCACACAAGTTCTTTGGATGAAGCAAGAATTAGAAGCTTTCAAATAAGATATGATAATCCCATTACTATTGTTTGTGATAAAACTAGTACCATAAGCATATCTAAAAATCCAGTAATTAATTCTAAAACCAAACACATCCCAATTAAATACCATTTCCTAAGAGATCAAGTTACCCAAAAAGTAGTTAAAATAGTGTATGTAGACACCAAAGAATAGATTGCAGACATATTCAAAAAACCTTTGCCCAAGATTACTTTTGAAAATCTTCGACAAAAATTAGGAGTAATTCAAAAACCTCATTAAAAACCATAAAAATAGTATCAGAAAGGGCACATGGTCATGGAGAGAGAAGAAAGATCCCCTATGACATTGTTGTCAAAGGGAGAGGAAATTGATAAGAGCATAATTTTCAAAAAGAAAAAGGTTGCCATCAATGCCAAAGGGGGCGAACGTTGGACACAGTGGTATGATATTGCCATTGATGTCAAATAGGGATTAGAAGAATGTTAACCCGGAGATCAGAAGGGAGAAAGCATTGCAGAAACACTATCGATATTGAAATCCCCACAATAAAAATCCAAAAGGATCGAGGAGTAATCTTGTCCGCTAATGTAGTTTTCGGGACATATTTTGATTGTCGAATCATAGAGGAAACTTTCATAAATAAGAGAAGAATTGTAGTCATCTGTTGAATATTTGGGAATGATTTAGATTGTGTGATCTAGATTAAATATAGACTGTTAGATCGACTACTAAGATTCATGGACCGTCAATCGTGGAAATGATGTACACATGGTCATCCTGACATTGACCACTTCGAATAATATCGACTGAAGGAAGTTTGCATGAAGGAATTTTAACCAAAGCTGAAGTTCCGAAGCAAAAGTAAGTCATCAGATCTAAGGAGCACTTTGAGGTCAATGATATTCATCATATCAGTTTTGTGTAGTAGCATTCAACTCTAGCACTAACCACTCCGGCGAAAAGAAGCCAAGAACATGTAATATTACCCGAAGGCTAAAGCCTCAAAGTCACGTCAATCGTTGATCTAGAGTAAAATATGGGAATCGTTATATCATAAGGATATGGTCAACTCCGACGCTAACCACTCCAACGAAAAGAAGCCAAGAACATATGAATTCACCCAAAGGCCAAAGCCCCGAATTTTCGAAGTGAATAAGGACCATTAGATCTAGACAATGCATGATGACCATTGGATCAAGATAGGTGGGTCCAATTGTGCTCAACTTTGGCACTAACCACTTCGGTTAAAAAAGGTTTATAACATGTAAGTTCACTCGAAGTTCGTATCTCCAAAGTCATGAAGTAATACATGTGGCACACACATTGAGAGCCCACGTAATCATAGTACACATTATCAATACCATGTTAGCAAGGACACGTGGTGCATTCATATGGTGACAAGTGTCAAGGTCTAGTTGGAATTTTAGATATAAGTAATTCACAAATCTAAGTTAAATGTATCAACCACTCAACCAATGCCACATCAGTAGTGACGTCATCAAGCTACGTCACTCGGGGAATATGTCCTTCGGGGAAAACCAGTTTCTTCCACCAGTAATTTCCCGAAGCACCAAAGGTCGAAGTCATTCTCGACCGTTGATCAAGCATGGGTAAAGGAAAAGGAAAATATCCATTCACAACCGTCGATCCAAGATACAAATCAACGAGTATAAGCTATTTCAGAAGTCAACCAAAGCAGTTTGGAAAACTACCCTTCCAAGCTCCGAAATTATGTGTGTGACGCGTGGACAGACGGTTGATGGTTCAGAGGTTGGAAGAAGATTTATCCCTCATGCAATTTTAATTCTAAAATAATCTTGGTCATCCATCTCAGCGTTTGATTAAGTCATGGCCATCGATTTTTTTGAAACCTATGGACAAGCCAGGATCGTCCATCTAACGAAAGATCGAATATCGACTCTCCGATCTACTTCGGCGAAATGTACTTTGGGAGGATTGAATGATTGCAAAGGCTGGAAATATCAAAGGACGAAGTTCTAAAGTAAATGGCAATCATCCATATCAATGAACAATTAAACGTGATCGTTGATCTTGATAAATGATTAAGCACTCATTTGGCTTAATGGATGATCATTGCCTGTGGTCGCATGGAACAAATTTATTGAAGTGTTTTTGTGTGAAATTTAACACACTGAGTAAGAATTTTATCTCGGATAAGAGGGAACGTTGAACTAGATAGGATCTTGATTTTTCCCTGATTGATATTAAGTGATCACATACATCCAATGAATTGGAGAGAAAATCGAAAAGATCAAATATAATTTGTTAGAGAACTAGGGACACAATAGAATCATGGGAACGAGATAAGGATTTGATCCATACTTTTGATCAACTTTTGAGGACGAATCGAGATTAATTAAACTAATAAACTTACATGATAAATTAATAAAGGAAGAAATTATTTTTTGTTAATGAAAAGGTACAATGATTAATTGTCAAAAGACGCAATGATTCAAATTCACACCAATTGGAAGACTATATATAAATGAGAAATAATGGTGAGAAGAAAGGGTCTCTATAGTCTAGATAAGAAGATCAAAACACAAGTAGAGTCCAAGAAAAGGAACTGATGATATTGATGTTGTGAGGGTGGAAGGGAGGAGCAAGGAAGGAACTATATCCTTTACTAAATAAGGGAGTTGGTGCTTCCTAGAGTTGGTTTCCTAAATAAAAGGGAGTTGGTTCTTCCTAGTTTTGGTTCCCTAAATACAAGGGAGTTGGTTCTTCCAAGGGTTGGTTCCCTAAAAACAAGGGAGTTCATGCTTCCTAGGGTTGGTGCTCTTAAGAAGGGGATTTGTGTCTCCTAGAGTTGGTGCTCTAAAAAGGATTTGTGTCCTTCACTATTCTTTATAAAACCTTTTAATTCATGTTAATTATATTTATATAATTGATTTCAGTACAAGTTCATTGTTGATCTATTGTGGTGTTTCATAAAATAACAAAGTATTTGTTAATTGTTTAAAAATGGTAATACTAATTCACCCCCCATCTTAGTATTTACAACAGGATATTTGTGTGGCACATAGTCTTTCCATAACCAACCATGCCACAGTCTCATACATGACTAGCTTGTTGGCATTTATTCCTACAACAAGGTCATAGCCTTTTATTTCTTTGATTATTAGCTCATAACTTATATATCATGACATTCTACTATGTCATTAGTATGCATTCAAAGGATAAAATCTTGTATAATTACCACTAGCCTCCAACCTTTACCACACCTAGTGGTATCTTATTTCCATTAATGCATTCAACTAATATAATAATGGAGTTTTATAAACTCTGGCTGAGGAAATTCTTACCAAAATTTCCTTTAGCAATTATGCAATAAAATTACATAAAACTCATAC
>ML818381.1:28146-39753 GCA_009831015.1 Picea engelmannii | reverse complement strand
TTGGTTGCCACATCAATATCCCATTCATCCTAAGTTAATTATGTTTTAAAATATTAATGAAAATTACTGGAAAATTCTAGTATTTTCCAGGTGTTTAATTTGTAGGGCATTTTTGAGGCCCTAAACAATGTTTTTAGATACTAAAAAGTAGTGTGGATATGGTGTATTGATTTCATCTCAAATGAAAGAGTTTGGCGATATATTTATAACGGTGTATACCATTTTCCAAACATAGTTAGTATGAGGGAGTTACAAGTCAAATAGTGGAGGGTAAAGTTTAAGATCTAGTTAACTTCCAAAAGAAATAACTTTTTGCTCAAGAATTAGATTGAGGCACAAGAGAAGTATATGGAAATATATTTATCCATAAAACACATTCATGGATATAAAATATAAACATGGGCATACAAAAATGAAAAATAGGGGGTAGAAGGTACATGTAACATTTAGGGCCAAAAGTACTAATTTGCCTGAAACTTCAGTAGGATGTATTTAACAACCTGGAGCTTAGATGAAAATAAAAATTGGCCAAATTGTCCAAATTATGATTATGAAGGAACCCAATTGAGTTCCTGTGAAATTTCCAAAGGAGCAAGTGCAAGGATGCATAAGCTCAGTTAAAAATTACTCTTGGTTGAAGGAGTTTTAGGGTAATATTCAAATGGCCATAACTTTCTACTCAAAACTTAGAATTGATCAAGAAAGTAGTCATTGGAAATGTATTGGACCAAGGAGTCCATGATATTACCCATAATTTTAAAATAATCAACATAATTTACAGGAATTCAGAAAGATTATTACAGTGACCATAAAGGGGAAAAATTGTGCATATGTACTAGAATTGTATATTGTGGTTGTATGCTTGCTTTAACCATACTTTCTTAGAATTGTTATCTTATATAATAAATGTGTGGAAAGAAGAGATAAGGTTGATGATAAAACATAGAAAATTGTCTTTAGCAAAGTGGTATTTCCAGGTATGAGGAATAGGGTAGGGTCAATACTTCAAAATTTGGAATGATTACTTGAGGAAGCTACCAGTTGAAGATGGATATACTCAGTGAGTAATATAGAAGAATTCCAATTGAAATCAGATCTGGAAAAGAAATTATAGCTGACAAATATGCATACCCATTTGTAGGTGTTATGTAGGAAATCCCATCTACAGTTTATGTTAATGCATGTACAGTGGGTACAAATGGAGATGCAAAGAATAGGTTCATGAAAAGTGGTTAGACAATGGGTGAAAGGGTTTAAACCTTGGTTGAATATGAGCAAAGGTACTCAAGGAAAGGGTGTTATGACAAGAATCTCTCACAATATCAAAGGTCAAGACTGAAGAATGTTAAGGTATGAGTCTAGGTGCAACCATAAAGTCTTGGGAAGCCACTACATGAAATCCTCTCATGTTAATCAAAGTGCTCAATGGAATATTGGCATAAGAGTAGATCATATACTAAATGAAATAGTGAATATACATTCACTCCCAAAGAAACCAATCTACATATAAGGAAGGGCATTAAGGGAATAAAATTTCGAAAAGGATTGATATGTGAAGATGTGAGTCTTTTAATAAAGGAAGGAAGAGTATATGCTTGGAGATAATGAAAACATCTCCAAGGAATATTCACATAGTTTCTGGGTAGTACTTCCATAATGGTTATTAGAGTAGCGCAGTGGAAGCATGGTATGAATATCACCACTTCAAGGATGAATAAATGAAGGTTCATATAAGTAAAGAGTTCCAACAGATGCATAAATCAATACATTGTGTGCATATTGGGTCTCAAACAATGCAATAAAACTCCTAGAAGAGGAATTATACAAATCTAAGTGCACTAGAGACTGGATGAAGTTCAGGAGTAATTTAAGATAATGGAAACATACCATTAGATGGTTACCAAGTCATACAGATTCTTCTGCAACATTCAAGGAACTGTGACAACAATGAAAAGGAATGTTGATTACATTCCAAAGGGATGAGTGCATTTCCAATGTACATTGGGATGTCAATCCAAAATGATTCAAGCATGGAGATGATTTTGTTTGTTTTTATGAAAATAAACCAATAAGGAACCATCAATAAGAACAATGATTCTATGCTTGGTATACAATGAAAAATAAATAAATCTGAGAAGAACCAATCTCAATTGGAAAAAGAGACATTTGGGTAGCATTACAACATGCCGAAGAATTGACTATGTAGGTCATGTTTGAGGATAGGTGCTAGCGGGAAAAACCCCGTTAAGAATACACTAGGGTTCAGAATGTAGGCATATCACAACCATATAAAAATCAACTACTTCTCTAACTACCCAAAACATACCCAAGACTCATACAAGAAATAAAAGATGAGAAGGATCGGGTAACTGTACCTCTACTCCATGTTCGGTGATGATCCTCTCATGCTTGAAATATTAGCTGACTGCAATCCTCCTCCCAAGGCTGGCCTGCATTCAAAGATAGACAAATAGAAAGCTACAAACATACAATTTATATAAAAATAAGAGTTATATGTTAGAATACCAAAACAAAAACCATTAAAAACTTTTGATACACAATGATTTGGGACATGAAAAGTACCTCTTTTATTGATAACTCAATGATTATACCTGTTACAACCAAATCCAGCTACTGCTCCATGAACCTAGTCCAAGATCCTCTTAACAAAGCTCCACGTGCACCTCTGTATGGCTTCTCCTCTCAACCTTCATATCTCTTCAGGGAAGTTAATGGGTTCTGATGGAGGAAGAAGGGAAAATTGGGGAATTCTGAGGTAATTCTCACAAAAGGGCTGCAATTACTTGGCGCAAGGAGGGGATGTGAAACAAGAAGAGTTTCATAGTTCTTATATCTAGATGTGGAATGATACCCCAACAACTCCTTTTATATGACAAAAGGATGGTTATTCAGTTGGGTGACAGGCTATAGGCAGTGGGATTAGTTGGGAAACTACCCAATAGCCCGTAATCTCAACAAATTCCTTGCAACTTTTTATTTATTGAAACTTTTGAAAGTATACATGGGATGTATTAGTGCAACATGCATACGTACATGGGATGTAGTGGTGCAAAAAACATATGTACGTGGGCAATATTGGTGCAGGGCACATACATATTCAAGAAATGGGTTTTTTAGAAGAGCAACTCAGTGATGTCTTGGAAAACAATGCAAGTAAGAGGGCCAAAGGCCAGGTATGCATATGTAGAGAAATTTAGGGTTATAATAGATTCCCCCTAATGTGTGAGTTTATAAGAGCATCTAATGGCCGAAATACATTAAACAATATTCACCAATGTATGAATCGAGTGAGCCCGAGACTAAAGTTCGAGAGGAGCCATCTGCAAAATAAATATTGTCTCTCCGAGTAGGGCATACCCATGCTCAGGATGAAATAAATCATGGTTTCCAATCAAATACACTACATATCCATGTTGTATAACTGTATAAAGTGTAGCTGCGAGCAATACACAATGGATCTACATCTCAAAATCAAAGATATACAAGTATAGTATCCATCTTCAAGAAGCCAATAATGCCCGATGGCTGGAGATGAGGTATTCAGAGATCAAAAAACAACTTCAAGATATTCAAAACTCAAGTAGGAGTGAAATGTGAGTGTAAAACTTCGCTACCCATAGGTATTCAATGACTCATTGGGAAAACACAAGAGGATCTCAATGATCAGGCAAAAAACTCCATTGATTTTGAACAAGGACTCGATTGGACTTTTGGGATGGCCGAGCATGAGGTCAAGAAACAAACTGCAGAAAGGCCAACTCAGGTTGGGTGAAAATTCCCTTGGACAAGAGAATGAAATATAATCAGACTCAGGAAGCATGACATTGGAATAAGTTCACGATGCAAGAGGTAACACAAACTCTCCATGTGTTTGTAAGAGTAACCAAACAGAGGAGGACACAATTCTATGTAGCAAGAACAAATTCCTAATGTCGTATTAGATCCCAATGCTAGACGAACAAATGGAAGGATGTGCTTTGTCCAAGGGCAACTCATTGTGCTGCTAAAAAAAAAAAAATATTTCCCGTCCCCTCTTTTTTGGTTTTTTTATATTTTTTTGTCATTTTTAATTTTTTAAAGATCTTGAAAAAGAATAAAAGAATGCTACGTTGAAAAGGAGGAATGAGTGTCACAAGAAAGCATATTATTTCCATGTGCAAGGAACACACTAATGCTCAGAGCAAGGAGACATGTGCAGGAAAAGGAAACTCAAGGAAAATTCCTCCATGGGTCAAGGTGTCAGGTCGCAAAGGCAAAGTGCTACAAGGATTGCATATAAGGCATGATTTAAAGGTTCAGTTTTGAGAAACATGGAGATGACATTAGAACAAAGATGAAAAGATACAAATTCAATTAGAAAGACACAATGAAACCCCCTTCAATGTAATTTTAACGATCCCATAGAAGGTAATCTTGGTAGTTTTTCATTTTTAGAGAGTTTGAAAAAATGCAAAAGAAGACTCGACTGGGTACCTTTTTCAGGAATAGTCTAGTCGGTTCGAAAAAGGGGTAAACTAGGTAAAGAGACAAATTGGAAAAAGGATGAATCAGGTTGGGTGAAACTTCCCATGCACAAGAGCACGGAATATGATCAGACTCAGGCAACATGACATTGACATAAGTTCACGATGCATGAGGAAACACAAACTCTCCATGTGCTTGGAAGAGTAACCAAATGGAGGAGGAAACAACTCTATGTAGCAAGAAAAGCTTCCTAAGGTCATATTAGATCCAAATGCTTGACGAACAAATGGAAGGATGTGCTTTTTCCAAGGGCGACTAATTGTGCTTCCAAAACAGAATATATATTTCTCGTCCCCTCTTTTTGGGTTTTTTGATTTTTTTGTCTTTTTCAATTTTTTAAATAGCTTGAAAAAGAATAAAATAATGTTACATTACAAAGGAGGAACGAGTGTCGCAAGCAAGAATACTAGTTCCAGGTGCAAGGAACACACTAATGCTCAGAGAAATGAGACATGTGTAGGAAAAGGACACTCAGGGAAAATTCCTCCATGGGTCAAGGTCTCGGGTCGTAGAGGCAAAGTGCTACAATGCTCGCTTATACGGCATGATTTAAAGGTTCAATTGAGAGAAACATGGAGCCTACATTAGGCCAAAGATGCAAAGATTCAAATGCAATTAGCAAGAGACAATGAAACCCTTTCAATGTAGTTTTAACAAGCCTAGATAAGGTAAGCTCAGTAGTTTTTCATTTTTAGAGAGTCTGAAAAAACATAAAAGAAGACTCCACTGGGTACCTTTTTCAGGAATAGTCTAGTCAGTTCAAAAAGGGGGTAAAATAGCACTGAAAAGACATCTATTCAAAACTATTTTAACGATTGTGACAAAGACAATATCACTCATAAATCTTTTCAATTTTAAGGAGTCTGAAAAGAGATTAACTATGGACTCACTGCCTTTTTCTAGATTTAGTCTCCTTAGCCTGAAAAAGTATTAAATTTATAGAGGATAACTCTCCCAGCGAGCCGAATCTCCTGAGGTGTACCTTTTTCCTCTATAATCCAGAGTCTGGAAAAAGGGGTAAAATCATGCTAGTAGATGTTCTTCTAGACCAATTTAACGAGTGTGAAGGAACCAGGTCACTCAAGGATCTTTTCAAATTTAGGGATTATGAAAAGCGCTTAACTATGGACTCCGTGGGGTTTCATTGTTCTTAAATTTAGTCTCTCAGGCCCGAAAAAGGGTTAACATTATACCTGAGAATACTCTTCTAGTGAACCGAAGCTCCTAGAGTATGCCTTTGTTCGTAAAATTGACCATCTGGACCGAAAAAGGGGTAAAATACCATTAGACAGACGTGCCTTGAAATTTGAGTTTGGCGAGCATGAAGGACAACAAGATCGCTCATAAATATTTTCATGTTTAGAGACTCTGAAAAGGGCTTAAAGAAAACTTCAGGAGGTTAATTTTCTTAGTTAAGATGAACACGATTGAAAAGAATAAATGTAGTATCGTCAGATGTTTCTTTCAAATTTAAAAACGAGCTTGAAATACCACAAAGCATGCTCATTTTTGGGAGTCCCAAGGGTGAGGCCAAGAGTTATGGTGCATCAGATGAATGAGGCTCAAAATCATAATCATGATAGGACTAAAAAGGACTCCCGAGCCTAAATTCATTAGAGACAGCATGGATGCCAAAATGTAAAAAGGATCTATCTAGGGAAACCATGTAAAGGTAGGCTCTACCACCTAATTATGACACTTCTAAAACAAAAATGATGGTTTTGTGTCGCACTTCGGTGGGATTATGGAAAAGTGGAAATGACAACAAGATGCAAAAAGTGGAGGTGAAATCCTAACTTACATGCAAAAAGTTGGAAAAATGACTTTTACCAAAAGACCTTTAAAAGTGACCCATCTCCCCCAAAAAGGCTACCAAACCAAAAGGAAAAGTGAACTGTAACATCCAATAAGAAACTCAAGAACCAAATTAAATGATTTCCAAGCCAGAAAAAACGACAAAAGGGTTCAAAAAAGTGGCAAAAAGGGAAAAAAAGCCTATAAATAGAAGCTGACAACTCATTTTCACCATTGCAATTTGAAAATTAACCAGAAGGTAAAAGATACCCCTTTGATAAATAAGTTGATTCCAGGAGATTCAAAGGATGAAACGAACTTCCGCTCAGACCAAGTAAGTACAAACTCATCCCTCTTGCATTTCCATTCTTCTTTTATGCATTGTTTTTTGGTTTTGGAGGGGGAGTGCTCTCCTAAAAAAGTGCAGCCCTACGTGTACACGGGATGTCCAAGGACAAACTGCGTATGTCCGTGGGTAGAAAACAATATTCCCATGGACATACACGACTGTTTCCAAAACAACCCACGTACACCCTCAAAAGCATGGGAAAATTAAAAGTGCAAGAGCTTACTCCCCTTTGAACTGTCATGGAACAGGATGTATGTCCACTGGAGGGAGAGGGAACATGAGGAAATTGATATCTTGGTCGATGAGGACCCTACTTCCATTGTTGCATTGAAAAAATGTGGGCTGTGGAAGTTCTTCCGGTGTCCATTTATGAGGAAACAACCCAGGTTACTGAACTCCCTGGTAGATTACTAGCACCTAGACATAGATGTGTTTATGATAGAAGGGAAGTCATTGACTCCAATGACTGAGGACATATACTTATTAACTGGCCTCTCGAGGAGAGGGGAACTTTTCAATCTGTGAATATTTCCCCATGGGCCCTTCAAAATTGCAGGCTACATCGGGATGCATTGTGACGTCGAGACTGAGAAGGTAGGTTCTCAAGTTCCCATAAAAAAGATCACCAATTTGTCACTGAAGGTGATCGTATTTATTATTGGGTGGATCAATGGATTCACGAACCTACACCAGGCTTCCTGGGTGCACATGTATTGTGAAATGTAGTGCCTAGATGGAAAATTCATCGTTGCTCGTAACAAGAAGAAAAATCAGGGCACTTCAAAGTATGGAGATAGACTAGTATATCTCCATACCAGGGGTCCGAAGATGCGATGAGAAAAATATATTCTTTAATAGGCGATTCTTCAGGCGTAACATCACTTGATTCGACCAAAAGTTCGAAAATAAGTTCGGCAAAGACTAACAACTTTTTGGATTTCGCAGAAACAAAATCCAAGTCAAATTCCTAGAAGATTACAATCCATCTACTGATATTCCCGCTAATAACCCTTCGTGTCAACACATATTGAAATGGATTCACAACGACAATGATGGTGGTCTTGTGAAGAAGAATATAATGACAGAACTGTTGGACAACATGCACCGATGCCAATGCGATCTTCTCAACATGGGAATAGTTGAGTTCTGTACCAACCAAGCCTTGGATCAGGTAATAAATCACATGCTCCTCAAGCATATCATCCTCTTGAACCAAGACCATGCCGATGGTCGACTCTGTGGAAGCCAAGTACAATAAGAAATATTTATTATAATTGGGAGGATGGAGTAGAGGGACAGACATAAGGGCACATTTCAACTCTTCAAAAGAGTGTTGAGTTGATTCGTCCCAACATAAAGGGAATCCCTTTTTCGATAAACGCATGAATCCTTTAGTGATCTCGAAATAGTTTGCGATAAAATGCCGAAGAAAGTTTGATTTCCTCTATAAGCTCTAAAGCTGGGGTACTGTGCATGGGGAAGGAAATTGAAGTATCACCTCAACCTTAAGAGGATTGACCATGATCCCTATTGTTGAAACTATGAAACCTAAGAGATGACTCAACGTCATGCAGAAATTGAACTTGTTAGGATTCAAGAGAATCTTATAGTAGCGACATTTTTCAAAGATTAGTCCGAGGTGTGTGGGATGATCAGATCTCTTGTGAGAGCATGATGTTATATCATCGAGATAAGCCTCGACTATATGTCTAAGTTCATGGAAATAAAAATTCATGGCCCAGTGAAAAGTGGCTCCAACATTCTTCAGGACAAAAGGAATCTTACGATAAGAAAATGTGCCCCACAGAAAAATAAAATATGTTTTATGCTGGTCTTCGGGTTTGATCTAAATCTGGTTATATCCCAAAAAACCATTCATGAATGAAAAGAACTCACAAACTGCGCATTTATTGATAATCTGATCAATGAATGGCATGGGGAAATTATCCTTTGGACAGGCTTTGTTCAATTCACAGAAGTCCATGCACACTCGAACCGTACCCTGTTTTTTGTTAACTGGAATGGGATTTGACACCCATTGCGTCAACTCTACGAGGTAGATAAAATCGACTTTAAGCAGTTTCTCTACTTCAGCCTTAATAGCTGCCTCTTTCCGAGGATTCACTAGACAAATCTTCTTTTGGACTGGCTTGGCATTAGGATAAGTTGTTATCTCATGTTCGGTGATTCTTGGATCAATGCATGGAATTTCCTTGTAAGACCAGGAAAAAACGTCGCAGAATTCCTTAAATAAGTATGTATAGATTCAAATCTCCTCAGGGGAGCAGTCCGCTCTGATGAAAACATTATTGACAATGCCAGGTGTTCTGGAGATATCTATAGGGATCGTTTCAGTGATACTTTCCATATTACCCTCGACGTAAACTATGTGCGTAGCTAGAGGATTAATAAGACAAGACCTGTCTCCAGTCATAGTCAACTCAAATTCACCTTCCTTTATTCTTCTTAACTCCGTGAGGAAATAAGATCTGTGATGGAGATCATCCCAGGGTCTATCTGGACCAGTCAATGCCTAAATAATCACCTCATCTGAGGGCAAGACCAGGTCTAAAGAATCAATATTGGTAAGGGAACCTTGAGCCCAAATAGGTTGAGGAATTGGATCTAACTCCTATGTGGGATTTGGATTGAGATCAACCGAAGATTACTGGAAAATGTTGTATGCAACTTTTTCCATGGACAAGGGCATGACCATGCCATAATTCCTTGCCCCTTCCATCATAGATGATGGGGAAGGAAGAGTCCATGTATCATGAAAGTAAGTCATTCGGAACAACGGAACTTGAAAAATATCATCCCTAAGCTGGTCAGGTAATGCAACTGGTGTTAGTGAAATCTATCTGACAGAGCTAAATTTAGTTATTTGTTGCTATAATTGGAAATTTGGTTCTTTTGACAAGGATCTTATTGAAATTGTGGATTAAGCACTTTTTGTTTTATCTAACACCCAACAAAAATATTTTTCTGCATGATGCTAACCACCCGACATGACCATAACTCAACGGAAAACACTCCTGAACCTTTTCATACTTACCATAACATTTCTGCTTCCATACACTGATGGACACGTAACTCTCAGTGGAAATCACAAAAATGCATCAGAGTTTGAACCATCCGCCTTCCGCTGTGATCTGGACCGTCGATTATTTACTGTTAGACTCCGCTCAGATCTCGGCCATCCGTCTTCTGGATGATTGGCACCGTCAATCCTTGATATCTTCGAGTTTCGCTTTGCTTTCTACCATTAATCCCAATACTTACAGAATGAAAATATCAGTTTATTACAGTATTGTTCGATTCCAAGGATCCTTAAAATAATATTGACAAATCATATGTGTTCCATCAACAAGAACAAAGATATCATAATCATACACAGATGAATAGGGTTTCTCACATATCAGAATGTTGCACAATAGAAATAAACTTTATTAATGAATTCTCCTCATTTTGTTTCGTCTCTTTCTCTCCTCTGCAACTCTCTTGTGTACCCTCTCCTTGATGTCTATTCTTTCTTTTCTAATCACCTTTAACAAACTATGCCTGATTTTAGGCATTCTCCTATTTTTAGAAAAACTAATCCCTACTTTTATTCAACACTTAGAACAGGTGGCTCAGTCTCCTCGCAGAGAGCTGTTTGATAGCTATCTATTCCACATCTATCTCTAATTTTGGCAACAAGGCTGTCTACCTAGATTAAACGAAGAATAGATTTGTTTAATCCATTATTCACTCTAACCTCAAATGTTGTTCTAGATCACAACATGTGACCAATCCACCATGAAGTCGAACTAATGCTCCTGCATCAGACTTCTCAGGTGAGAAAAAAAATTCATGAACTTCTGTTCATGAGTTCTTCCACAGTGCTGCCATTTTCTTGTATAACTGCTTCAGTCATCCATGTAGCATCCTCCACTGGTTGATTCTTCCATTTGATCAAGTACTCATAGTACTCATGTCTTCTGGTTTTCTTCATAATTCTGGTATCCAATATCTTCTCCATTTCCAGCTTTTGTATAACAGGAATCTGTTTTTGCCATGCTATCTTTTGTCCAGTATCTGATTCATTTGTTGATGAAGTCACAGTTTCACCCCCCTGATAAGGATATAAATCTGCAACATTGAATATAGGTGAGATACCTATATTATCAGACAATTCAATCTCATAGGCATTTGCTGAGAATTTTCTCAAGATCCTACAAGGTCCAATCTTCTTGAGTTTCAACTTATTATAGGTACCCTTAGGGAACCTTTCTTTCTTCAGATAGGATAATACTAGATCACCTTCTTCAAAATTCATTTCTTTCCTTTTCAAATCTTCTTTTTGTTTGTACTTGAAAGTGTTCTTCTGCAACTGTTCTTTTAAATTATCTAATCCAAGTACATTCACCTGGAACTCCTGCAAAATTAGACATCTCCTGCTCAAAGAATCTGCAACTTTGTTAGAACTTCCACTGATATGTTTTAAAACAAAAGTAAAATTTTGCATCAACTCAACCCACTTAGCATGTTTCTGATTCAATTTTTCCCGCTTAGTTATAAATTACAAAGCATGATTGTCAGAATATAAGATAAACTCTGCAGGCATAAGGTAGTGTCTCCACTTCTTCAGGGCTTGGATCACTATATAGAATTCTTTGTCATAAGTAGAATATTTCTGTTTTGCTTCATTCAATTTCTCACTGAAATATGCAACTGGCTTATCCTCTTGAGTCAAAACTCCTCCAATGGCATGTCCACTAGCATCACACTTAACAGAAAATAATTTCCTGAAATCTGGGAGAGCTAAGACAGGCTTCTCAGTAATCTTCTCTTTCAGCAATTTAAAACCTTTCTCTGCTACAACAGTCCATTTAAATGGTTGTTTCTCCTTCTTCACTGTATCCAAAATTGGAGCACAT
>ML818381.1:0-16854 GCA_009831015.1 Picea engelmannii | reverse complement strand
AAAAAATCCACCTTTCGCTCTCCGAAAACCACTTTCCCCCAATTAAAAAAAATTGGTTTTTGCCCATTTTGACCAATCATTTTCCAAGGCGATTTCCAGGAAAAACAAGAGGGATTTTGAGAAGCCGAAAGAGGTTTGTTTCTTAGCATAGGACAAATTACAATAAAATCTCTCATATTTCTCATAGTTGTTACATATTGGGAGAATCAAAAGCATCTTTGAGCCCTATTTTTCAGGATTTAGGATTTTCTTGTTTGAGACATCTGTTTCAAACCCAGATCCTGGACAGCTAGAAATGAATTTCAAAAAAATGAGAGAGGTTGTTGCTCATAGAAAAATGATATACACAAACCTGCCCCATAATTTACACAGATATATTGTATTGGGATAATCTAAGAATTCTTTGGACCCCATTTTTCAGAATTTTGGGAGGCGAATAAAAGAACAAATGGCAAAGATGAGAGGACAGTAAACAAATTTCGTGGAGGTAGTTTCAACCTCATTCCATATGTAAGTGGAATGAATACACTTAGCATCTGAAGGTCAACAATCAATCATCAACAACCTCCATCAAATCAACAACCATAAACCTGTGTAGATATGAAAATCCCTTTATTTTTGTAATTAGAGATATAGTTAGTTTACATATCCCCGAAATAAATCCTTGTCAATTATGACATGATCATTTGTAATAAGTTTAAAAATAATTCTCATTTTGAAGTATGAAGGTGTGGAAAATTTGTAAGAAGGAATATGATCATTCGATGTAAAGTATTTCATTGAGGTCAAGGGACCTTTTGCAGTAATGCAAGACTAGTTGTTCAGGATTCATGTACCATATCTATGTTGTGAAGTGATTCTTCTGT
This sequence comes from Picea engelmannii, assembly GCA_009831015.1. NCBI lineage: Eukaryota > Viridiplantae > Streptophyta > Pinopsida > Pinales > Pinaceae > Picea > Picea engelmannii. The sequence goes on along the minus strand of ML818381.1, from coordinate 15,988 downwards.
AACTTGTTTTCTCTATTTCCATATGTTTTTCTTTTCTGATTATCTTACAAAAATTTGCAAAACAAAATTTGTTGAAAGATACACTATGATTTTGACTGTAAGTAATTTAAGTGTTTTCCTCTGATATTTAGTGGCATAATTCTTAATTGCGTTGTTGCTCAATTGATCTTGTCTCTTTTATCCTATTTCATTTCATCCAATTTACCATATCCAATAGTATGTCTACCTTGCCCTGTTTCACTTGAGCTTGATATTTCTACAAATTGATCACCCAATCCTCTTTTACTCCATTGCCCAATGGCCCTCCCTTGATGTTCCAACCAAACACTTTAAAAACCAAACCCTGTACTATCATAACTAGCCTTAAATTCCCAGCAAACAAAGATAAATCTTACAAAGAGATCCCTCTCTGAGTCTAGGAGGGATAGATCCTAGACTCCAAAGTGGTTTTATGGTTACCTCTGTCAACTTCTTCCTCAACCTGAGAAATTATAGAGTGATAACAAAAGTTAATACCAACAAATTATATGGTTGGAAATACAAAACTGATCAAGAGTGGTTAAGATGGAAAAGTGTTCAGTAAGAAAACAAAAGGATACATGAATCCGGGAAGAATTGAAGTCTTCTAGGAACAACAAATAAAAAAGGTACATGAAGAAATATGTTGTTGCAATTACTATAACAACAATTATGTTATGGCTTGTTGGACTGCCATACATAGTACAAGAAAATGGAATGCATATGCATTCATGAGCATGCTAGTGATGCAATATTAATGCATATAGATATGTTGTAATACATATAGATTTGTTAATATATATATATAACATGATGATGACTAGGAGTAGTATATTGTTATATATATGATTATGAAGTTGCTAATGATGGTTGTTGTGCCAGGAAAGAGATAATTATTTCATGGCTTCAAGTGATGCTAATAATGTTGTTGCATATAGGAGGAAGAAACATAAAGCTGAAGTGTGGATTATAAGGCTTATAAAATAGGCATGGGATCTTATATTTTTATCATCTATCCAAGTAGAATTGAATTTATTTAATGGCAATAATGCAGGTATGAGTTTTATGTAATTTTATTGCATAATTGCTAAAGGAAATTTTGGTAAGAATTTCCTCAGCCAGAGTTTATAAAACTCCATTATTATATTAGTTGAATGCATTAATGGAAATAAGATACCACTAGGTGTGGTAAAGGTTGGAGGCTAGTGGTAATTATACAAGATTTTATCCTTTGAATGCATACTAATGACATAGTAGAATGTCATGATATATAAGTTATGAGCTAATAATCAAAGAAATAAAAGGCTATGACCTTGTTGTAGGAATAAATGCCAACAAGCTAGTCATGTATGAGACTGTGGCATGGTTGGTTATGGAAAGACTATGTGCCACACAAATATCCTGTTGTAAATACTAAGATGGGGGGTGAATTAGTATTACCATTTTTAAACAATTAACAAATACTTTGTTATTTTATGAAACACCACAATAGATCAACAATGAACTTGTACTGAAATCAATTATATAAATATAATTAACATGAATTAAAAGGTTTTATAAAGAATAGTGAAGGACACAAATCCTTTTTAGAGCACCAACTCTAGGAGACACAAATCCCCTTCTTAAGAGCACCAACCCTAGGAAGCATGAACTCCCTTGTTTTTAGGGAACCAACCCTTGGAAGAACCAACTCCCTTGTATTTAGGGAACCAAAACTAGGAAGAACCAACTCCCTTTTATTTAGGAAACCAACTCTAGGAAGCACCAACTCCCTTATTTAGTAAAGGATATAGTTCCTTCCTTGCTCCTCCCTTCCACCCTCACAACATCAATATCATCAGTTCCTTTTCTTGGACTCTACTTGTGTTTTGATCTTCTTATCTAGACTATAGAGACCCTTTCTTCTCACCATTATTTCTCATTTATATATAGTCTTCCAATTGGTGTGAATTTGAATCATTGCGTCTTTTGACAATTAATCATTGTACCTTTTCATTAACAAAAAATAATTTCTTCCTTTATTAATTTATCATGTAAGTTTATTAGTTTAATTAATCTCGATTCGTCCTCAAAAGTTGATCAAAAGTATGGATCAAATCCTTATCTCGTTCCCATGATTCTATTGTGTCCCTAGTTCTCTAACAAATTATATTTGATCTTTTCGATTTTCTCTCCAATTCATTGGATGTATGTGATCACTTAATATCAATCAGGGAAAAATCAAGATCCTATCTAGTTCAACGTTCCCTCTTATCCGAGATAAAATTCTTACTCAGTGTGTTAAATTTCACACAAAAACACTTCAATAAATTTGTTCCATGCGACCACAGGCAATGATCATCCATTAAGCCAAATGAGTGCTTAATCATTTATCAAGATCAACGATCACGTTTAATTGTTCATTGATATGGATGATTGCCATTTACTTTAGAACTTCGTCCTTTGATATTTCCAGCCTTTGCAATCATTCAATCCTCCCAAAGTACATTTCGCCGAAGTAGATCGGAGAGTCGATATTCGATCTTTCGTTAGATGGACGATCCTGGCTTGTCCATAGGTTTCAAAAAAATCGATGGCCATGACTTAATCAAACGCTGAGATGGATGACCAAGATTATTTTAGAATTAAAATTGCATGAGGGATAAATCTTCTTCCAACCTCTGAACCATCAACCGTCTGTCCACGCGTCACACACATAATTTCGGAGCTTGGAAGGGTAGTTTTCCAAACTGCTTTGGTTGACTTCTGAAATAGCTTATACTCGTTGATTTGTATCTTGGATCGACGGTTGTGAATGGATATTTTCCTTTTCCTTTACCCATGCTTGATCAACGGTCGAGAATGACTTCGACCTTTGGTGCTTCGGGAAATTACTGGTGGAAGAAACTGGTTTTCCCCGAAGGACATATTCCCCGAGTGACGTAGCTTGATGACGTCACTACTGATGTGGCATTGGTTGAGTGGTTGATACATTTAACTTAGATTTGTGAATTACTTATATCTAAAATTCCAACTAGACCTTGACACTTGTCACCATATGAATGCACCACGTGTCCTTGCTAACATGGTATTGATAATGTGTACTATGATTACGTGGGCTCTCAATGTGTGTGCCACATGTATTACTTCATGACTTTGGAGATACGAACTTCGAGTGAACTTACATGTTATAAACCTTTTTTAACCGAAGTGGTTAGTGCCAAAGTTGAGCACAATTGGACCCACCTATCTTGATCCAATGGTCATCATGCATTGTCTAGATCTAATGGTCCTTATTCACTTCGAAAATTCGGGGCTTTGGCCTTTGGGTGAATTCATATGTTCTTGGCTTCTTTTCGTTGGAGTGGTTAGCGTCGGAGTTGACCATATCCTTATGATATAACGATTCCCATATTTTACTCTAGATCAACGATTGACGTGACTTTGAGGCTTTAGCCTTCGGGTAATATTACATGTTCTTGGCTTCTTTTCGCCGGAGTGGTTAGTGCTAGAGTTGAATGCTACTACACAAAACTGATATGATGAATATCATTGACCTCAAAGTGCTCCTTAGATCTGATGACTTACTTTTGCTTCGGAACTTCAGCTTTGGTTAAAATTCCTTCATGCAAACTTCCTTCAGTCGATATTATTCGAAGTGGTCAATGTCAGGATGACCATGTGTACATCATTTCCACGATTGACGGTCCATGAATCTTAGTAGTCGATCTAACAGTCTATATTTAATCTAGATCACACAATCTAAATCATTCCCAAATATTCAACAGATGACTACAATTCTTCTCTTATTTATGAAAGTTTCCTCTATGATTCGACAATCAAAATATGTCCCGAAAACTACATTAGCGGACAAGATTACTCCTCGATCCTTTTGGATTTTTATTGTGGGGATTTCAATATCGATAGTGTTTCTGCAATGCTTTCTCCCTTCTGATCTCCGGGTTAACATTCTTCTAATCCCTATTTGACATCAATGGCAATATCATACCACTGTGTCCAACGTTCGCCCCCTTTGGCATTGATGGCAACCTTTTTCTTTTTGAAAATTATGCTCTTATCAATTTCCTCTCCCTTTGACAACAATGTCATAGGGGATCTTTCTTCTCTCTCCATGACCATGTGCCCTTTCTGATACTATTTTTATGGTTTTTAATGAGGTTTTTGAATTACTCCTAATTTTTGTCGAAGATTTTCAAAAGTAATCTTGGGCAAAGGTTTTTTGAATATGTCTGCAATCTATTCTTTGGTGTCTACATACACTATTTTAACTACTTTTTGGGTAACTTGATCTCTTAGGAAATGGTATTTAATTGGGATGTGTTTGGTTTTAGAATTAATTACTGGATTTTTAGATATGCTTATGGTACTAGTTTTATCACAAACAATAGTAATGGGATTATCATATCTTATTTGAAAGCTTCTAATTCTTGCTTCATCCAAAGAACTTGTGTGCAACAGGATGCAACACCAATGTATTTTTCCTCTATTGTAGATAGTGATGTGGATGTTTATTTCTTACTTATCCATGCTACCAGACATTTTCCTAGAAAACATTTTCCTCCACTAGTTCTTTTCCTATCATCTATACTACCGACCCAATCTGCATCAGTGTATGCAATTAGATTGAAGTCTTTATCTTTTGGATACCATAATCCAAGTTCTAAGGTTACTTTAAGATATATGGATATTCTCTTTACTGCTTTTAAGTGAGTTTCTTTAGGTGCAGATTGAAATCTCCCCACGAGTCCTACAACATGTAGGATGGTAGGTCTTGTTTCTATTGAATATAGAAAAATTCCAACCATTGATCTATACATCGTTTGGTCAACTTTTGGTGAGTCATATTCTAGGATTAGTTTACATCCATTGACCATGGGAGTAATCATAGGTTTAATGTCTTCCATTTGGAATTTCTTTATCATTTCCTTGATATATTTGTCTTGGGAAATGAATATTCCACTTTTTGTTTGATTTACTTGTAAACCGAAGAAGAAGGAGAGTTCTACCAGCATAGACATTTCAAATTCTTCTTCCATTTTGGTTGCAAAATTTCTACTTAGTGTGATAAAATTACTTCAAAATATGATTTCATATACATATACCACCAAAACAATCCTGTTTTGATCCTCAATTTTGATGTATAAGTTGATGTAAGTAGTTCCTCTCTTATATCCTTGTTTTTGCAGCTACTGATCAAGCCTTGATAACCATGCTCTGGGGGCTTGTTTAAGACAATACATGGCCTTTTTTTTTATCTTGCACACATAGTCCTAATTTTTTGTTAACATGAATCCTTCTGGTTTCTCAACATAGACTTCTCCTTCTAGTGTTCCATTAAGGAATGCTGACTTGACATCCATCTAATAGATTATGAAATTTCTGAAGAATGAAAATGGAAGGAACATTCCAATGGCCTCAAGTATTGATACTAGAGTGAATGTCTCTTCAAAATCAATAACTTCTACGTGGGAATATCCTTTGAAAACTAATTTGGATTTTTTCTTTATAATCTCCCCATTTTCATTTAGTTTGTTCTTGAAGATCCACTTGGTTCCTACCACATTCTTGTTATTGGGTCTTGGAACTAGTTCCCAAGTCTGGTTCTTCTCTATCTGGTCTAGTTCTTCATTCACTGCTTCTATCCAATCTTTAATTTTTCTAACATCTTTGAACGACTTAGGTTCTATCAGAGATAAAATTGTTTGTTTTGAGTCAAATGCTAGTTTTCTTCTTGTTTCCACTCCTATAGTTTTATCTCCAATAATATGACTTTCAAGATGATTCTTTTGAAATTTTTTTGATGGAGCTTTTGGCAAGGGCATTTCTTCATTGTCTTCTTCATCAATATATGGTTCAATTTACTATGTTTCATTATCATTATCTTCTTGATTATATTCTACATCATTATCTTCTTGTTGAGATTTTACATCATCATCTTCTTGTTGAGATTTTTTATCAATGTCTTGGGATATGCTCCTTAGATCATCTATCTTTACATAGGCACTTTCCACTATCTTTAGTAGTATAATCTTATAACATTTGTATGCTTTCTTATTAGATGAATACCCTAAAAATATTCCTTCATCAGATCTTGGATCAAACTTTCCTAAGTTATCTTCATCATTCTTAATGTAACATTTACCTCCAAAAGTTCTAAAGTGTTTTACAGATGCTGGCCTCCCAAATCATAGTTCATAAGGGATTTTGTCATGGTTGGGTCTCATTTGAGCTATATTAAGTATGTGGACTTCTGTGTAGAATTCATCTCTCCAGAATTTTCCTGGAAGCTTGGATTCATTTATCATGGTTGTTGTAGCTTCTTGAATAGTTATGTTTTTCCTTTCTACCACTCCATTATGTTGAGGAATCCTGGGAGTTGAAAACTTTCTTTTGATACCACAATTTTCACAGAATTGAATGAACTCTTTAGAGGTGAATTCTCCTCCATTGTCTAATATCAAAAATTTAATTTTGAGTTCTATTTCATTTTCTACAAGGGCTTTGTATGTTTTAAATTTCTCAAACTCTTCTAATTTTTCTTTTTGAAAGTATACCCAGGTCAATTTTGTGTAATCATCAACAATCAACATAAAATATTGTTCACCATAAGTACTTTTAGTTCTGGTAGTTCCACATAAATCTGTGTGAATAAGTTATAATGGTTTTTTTGTGGAATGTTCTTTTGTTTCGAACCTAACTCTTGTTTTCTTTCCTATTTGACAATGTTTACAAATAGAATCTGAAGGCTTAATCACTTTTTGCAGGTCCCTAAATGCCTCTTTCTCATTGGTTTTGATCTAGTTTTCAAAGCTTAAATGTCCCAAACTTCTATTCCATAGAAAACTTTCATCTACTTGGCTTAAACAACATTTTTCTTCTTCATCTATATTAAGGATGTACACATTGCTAGATGTTCTTGGTGCAATTTCCACTAGCTTTCCAGTGTCCTTTTTTATGATCTCACATTTATGAGAATCAAAAGTAAGTATGTGACCTTGATCACATGTCTGACTCATAATTAGGAGATTAGGTTTGATATTTTCTACAAGAAGTACATCTTGTCCTTCAGTTTTATTATTTCCTAAACTAACAGTGCATTTTCCCAATATTTTGGCGGACATATTATCTCCAAAAGTCACTTTTCCTTTTCCTTTCTTGTTTAACTTGAGAAATTTTCTTTGATATCCAGTCATGTGTTTGGAACATCCATTGTCTATATACCACTGGCATCCTTGATTTCTCACATATAAGGCTACATTGCACTATGTTTTCTTTTTCTTCCATACTTTTTGATTATTGGGAATATTGATCTTTTTATCATATTTTGGAAATCTACATTCACTAGATTTATGACCATAGTTGTTGCATTTGTAACATTCAACATTGTAGTATTGTAAGGGAGAGAAGGAGTTATAGTTTCTTATTTTTTCATTATCCTTATTATTTCCATATCTTTGAACATTTCTTGGATTGTACTCTCTATAAGCTTTACAATGTATTTATTTATGTCCAAACGTTTTGCATGAATAACTATATCTAAGAAAGATATATTTATTTATGTTGGAGGGATTCCTTTTGATGATTCTATTCTTTTCATTATCTTTTTCATTAGTAGAATGTGAAACTTTTTGTTTATTTGGCATAGTTTCAAATGATATTGTTTTTGTTTTGTTTTGTTTTCTATTTATGGGTTTCTTAAGAACATCTACGTAACTGATTTTGTCATTTTCTTGTTCTGTAGAGGGATCATATACTAGTCCTATCTTATCATTTGATGATCTCTGACTGCTAAGAATGTTATTCAATATTTTTGAGTTGTTTTCAAATTTAGACTTAATATCTTCTTTTTCTAGTTTCCCTTTTAGTTGAACTATTTCACCCTCCAATATTTTACACATTTGTTGTTTTTCACTGAGTTATTTATTCAATATTTCTTCTTTTATTTTGGTTTCTTGGATTTGAGTTTTTAACTTGATAATTAATTGTTCTGACTCGCTGATGGTTTTGGAAACTTCCTTCTCTCTTGATTCAATAGATTCTTCAATTTCTAGAAGCTCTTCTCTTAGTAACATGTTTTGTTTTTTAGTTTTTCTTAGTTATTCAATTACATGAAGGAATTATTATTATAAGTTCACTTCCTCTTCATTTTCCAAATGATTATCATCTTGAGTTTTTATTCCCATAAATAGAATCTCTGGTTCATCTTCTTCATTTTCTTCCAATGAGCTACTGTCTTCTTGGGTAAAGAATGTTTTATTTTTCTTGTAGAACTTCCTTTTTATCATTAGTTTTTCTTTTATTCTGATTTTTTAAGGTTATTTAATCATCACATTCCTCCTTATTAGGATAGGACATTTATTGGCAAAGTGTCCAATTTTTCTACAGTTGAAACATATTAAAGGAAGCTTTCCTTTGTATTTACCAGTCCCTTTCTTGAGTTTCTTTATGAAGTTGGTAGTTCCTTCATCAGATATATATGATAACTTGTCATTAGTCTTTTGTTCCTACCTCATCTTTGTTTTAGATTCTTTAAAGGTTGTTTCTCTTTCTGATGGTTTTCTGTTCCCTTTTCTCATCTCATATGCTGTGAAAATTCCATGAAGCTAATCTACTATTGGTTTGTCAAGTTCTGGTCTATCTTCAATTGTGGAAATATTCACATCATATCTCATAGGTAATGAAATTAATATATTTTGTATAATATGTTTATAGGTAAGTTAGTCTCATGCTTCTCTGATTGAATTAACTACCTCATCTACCCTATGAAAGTATTCAACAATGTTTTCTTCTTCTTTCATCTTCAAATTTTGAAATTGAGTTCTATATGTTTGTAATTTGGCTTCTTTGACTTTTCCATCTCCTTCATATACAACCTCCAATTTGTCCCATATTTCCTTAGCTGACTTACAATGCATAACCTTTACAAATATAGAATTTGTCAATCCTCCTAGAATGGCGTTAACTTCTCTTGAGTTGTCATTGCAAATTTTCTTTCCTGCATCATCTATGGGTGGAGTAGTTGGTGCAGTGTAACCATATAAAACATATTGCTATATATCAAAACCAAGAGCCAACATGAAGCTTTTCATTCTTATTTTCCAGACAACATAACCACCTCCATTAAGCAATGGTGATTTGTTGGAATACATTCCCTCTTGTTGATCCATTCCTTTAGGATCTACCTTCTAGTTATTAGACTGTATTGAAGGCACCCACTCTGATACCAATTGTTGGAAATACTGAGGAGGGGGGGTGAATCAATATTACCCTTTTTAAAAAATTAGAAATTACTTTGTTATTTTATGAAACACCACAATAGATCAACAATGGACTTGTACTGAAATCAATTATATAAATATAATTAATAGGAATTAAAAGGTTTTATAAAGAATAGTGAAGGACACCAATCCTTTTTAGAGCACCAACTCTAGGAGACACAAATCCCCTTCTTCAAGGCACAAAATCCCTTGTTTTTAGAGCACCAACCCTTGGAAGAAACAAATCCCTTGTATTTAGGGACCTAACCCTAGGAAGCACCAACTCCCTTATTTAGTAAAGGATATAAATCAATCCTTTCTCCTCCCTTCCACCCTCACAACATCAATATCATCAGTTCCTTTTCTTGGACTCTGCTTCTGTTTTGATATTTTGATATGGACTAGATAGACCCTTTCTTCTCACCATTCTTTATTGTTTATATATAGTCTTCCAATTAGTGTGAATTTGAATCATTGTGTCTTTTGAAAATGAATCATTGTACCTTTTCATTAACAAAAAAAAAAAAAATCCTTTATTAATATATCATGTAAGTTTCTTAGTTTAATTAATCTTGATTCATCCTCAAAAGTTGATCACAGGTATAGATAAAGTCCTTATCTCATTCCCATTCTTCTGTTGCATCCCCAGTTCTCCAACAGATAATATTTGAGATTTTCAATTAGCTCTCCAATTCATTGGATGTATGTGATCACTTAATATCAATCAGGTAAAAATCCAGATCCTATTTGGTTCAACGTTCCTTCTTGACCGAGATAAAATTATTACTATGTGTGTTAAATTTTTCACAGAAACACTTCAGGACCTTTGTTCCATACGACCACAGGTGGTGACCAGCCTCTAATCCAAATGAGTGCTTAATCATTTATCAATATCAACAATCATGTTTAATTGTGCGTTGATATGGATGACTGTCATTTACTTCAAAAATTCATCCTTCGATACTTCCATCCTTTGAAATCATTCAATCCTCCCGAAGTACATTTCATCGAAGTAGATCAGACATTCGATATTCAATCTTCCGTTAGATGGACGATCCTAGATTGTCTAGAGGTTTCAAGAAAATTGATGGCCATGACTTAATCAAACATTGATATGGATGGCCAGGATTATTTCAAAGTTAAACTTGCACGAGGGATAAATATTATTCCAACCTCCGAACCATAAACCGCCTATCCATGTGTCATACACATATCATTTCAGATCTTGGAAGGGTGGTTTTCCAAACTGCTTTGGTTAACTTCTGAAATAACTTATACTCATTTATTTGTATCTCAGATCACCGACTGTGAATGGATCCTATCCTCGTCCTTTACCCGTGCTTGATCAATGGTCGATAATGACTTCAACCTTTGGTGCATCAGGAAGTTCCTGGTGGTAGAAAATGGTTTTCCCTGAAGGACATACTCCCAGAGTGACATAGCATGTTGACATCATGGCTGATGTGGCATTGGCCGAGTGGCTTCCACCTATCACTTATATTTGTGACTTACATATATCTAAAATTCCAAATGGAACTTGACACTTGTCACCATATGAATGTGCCACATGTCCTTGCTGACGTGGGATTTCAATGTGTGTGCCATGTGTATTACTTCATGACTTAGGAGCTTCGGCCTTCAGGTGAACTTACATGTTCTAAAACTTTTTTTGCCGAAGTGGTCAATGTCAAAATTGACCACAATTGGACTTGCCTATCCTGATTCAATGTTCATCATGCATTGTCCATATCTAACGATGCTTATTCACTTTAGAAATTCAGGGCTACTACCTTTGGGTGAATTCATATACTTGTATTCTTTTCATTGGAGTTGTCAGCGTAGGAGTTGACTATCTACTTGTGGTCTGATGGTTCCCATATTTTACTCCAGATGAACGGTTGACGTGACTTTGAGGCTTCGACCTTTGGGTAATCTTACATGTTCTTGGCTTCTTTTTGCCGGAGTGGTTAGCACTGGAGTTGGCTGCTGCACCACAATCCCGATCTGACGAATATCATTGATCTTGAAGTGCTACTTAGATCCTATGACTTACTTTTACTTTGGAACTTCGTCTTCAGTTAAAATTCCTTCATGCAAATTTCCTTCGGTCAATATTATCCAAAGTGGTCAATGCCGAGATGACCATGCATACGTCATTTCCACGATTGGCGGTCCATGACTCTTAGTAGTTGATCTGATGGTCTATATTTAATCTATATCTCACAATATAAATCATTCCAAAATCTTAAATAGACAACCACGATTCTTCTCTTCTTTATGCAAGTCTCCTCTATGATCAAACTGTCGGAATTTGTCCCGAAATCTACATCAACGGGCAATATTCCTCCTTGATTCCTTTAGAGTTTTACTGTGGGGATTAGAATACCGATAGTGTTTATGCAATTTGTTCTCCCTTCCGAGCTTCGGGTTAATGTTCTTCTTCTCCCTATTTGACATCAATGGAAATATCATACCACTCTGTCCAACATATCCACTAAACTTATTACTACTAAATAATGTTTGGACTACAACCTTTTTTCTAACACTAATGAAAACCAAAGAATTATATTATTTGTGTAGTTTTTGGGTCAAAAAGGAAGACATCCAAATAATTGAGCAGGCAATAGAAAGTGTATGGAAAAATGTGTCGAGGCATTGGCCATACTTTCCAATTTATCAATGGTGAGATACATGAATTAGATATAGAGCATTCTGAAAATCAATGAAAAGGTGCATTGAATAGATATGCATTCAAAGTTGTACTCATGCATAGTGAGTGGTAGAGTGTCACTTATGCATGATAGAATTTTTATTCTTGAACGCATTTGCTAAATTCATTTTGTGAATGCATGCATATATGTTATCGAACAGAAATGAGTATGCTAACAATTGAAATGTCACAGTTCTTACTAAGTCATGGAATTGAGAACGTTTTAGGGGTTGTTAGACATTGCAACAGGAAAGTTGCAAGTCAAGTAATGACATGAGAATTGACTACAGGGAATTTATGTTCAGGAAATAAAGTAATGAAAAATAACAATGATGAAAGAATGAAAAGCCTAGTGGCTAAAAATTCCTATGTAGAGAATGATAATTAATTCTATTTAATAAATTGTTTGATAGTCGTGATTGAATTGTTAAGGGTAGACAATTCTAAGATCACTTTGTAAGCTTTCGGTACATATTGCAATGAAAATATATTGTATAGGAAATACTAATAATTCGTTGGCTGAATTGTTATAACCCTAAATTTCTCTACACATGCATACATGGCCTTGGCCCTCTTACTTTTATTTTTTCCAAAGAACTGTTGAGTTTCTCTTCTTAAAAAACCAAATTTAGAAGATGTACACGCCCTGCACCATTACTTCCCACATACATACGCTTTTTGCACCACTACATCTCACGTACATATGCATGCTACACCATTACATCTCACGTACATATGCATTTTGCAACATTACAACCCGCATATACTTGCAAAAGTTGCAAGGAATTCGTTGAAATTGATGGGATATTGGTAGTTTCCCAACTAATTCACCTGCTATAGCCTGTCACCCAACCGAATAACCATCCTTTTTTCATATAAAAGGAGGTTTTGGGGTATCATTTAATATCTAAGAATAAGAAGAATGAAACTCTTCTCAATTTCACTTCCCCTCCTTGCCCAAGATATTGCTGCCTTTTGTGATAATTTTCCTCAACATTTCCTCATTAGCCCCTTCTTCCTCCATTTAACCCATTCACTTCCCAAGAACATATCAGAAGGTTGAGAGGAGAAGTTCATACAAGGTGCACTTGGATCTTGGTGAAGAGGATCATGGACCAAGTTCGCAGAACAATGGCCAACTTAGATTGTAAAGGTATAATCTTTGTGTTATTAATAAAAGAATTACATTTTCTTGTCCCAAATGATGGTGTCTTGAATACTTTTATTGATTTATGCTTGGCATTCTAACATCTAACCCTAACTTATATATGGAATAGCATGCTTGTAGTTTTCTACTTGTCAATCTTTGGATGCAGGTCATCCCTAGGAGGAGGCATGCAGTCAGTGAAACTTCCAAGCACGAGGAGGTCATCACCATACGTGGGATTAGAGGTATAGTTACCCGATCTCCTTTTTCCTTGCTTTCTTTATATTAGTTTTGGTATGTTTGGGGTAGTGTAGATAATTAATTGACTTTTATATGGTTAATTTATCTCCCTACATTCTGAACCCTGGTGTAGTCAAAGGGGAATTTTCCCGCTAGAAGAACTGGAGACCATACTGGGGAATCCTCTAGGGTTTTTTAGGGTATTTTGGATTGTTTGATTGGTTTGTTTTCCTTTCAAGTTTCTGTCGAGTTTTCTGAGTCTGTCAATGGATTTTGGTCAACTTCAGGTGCTATACCAGTTGTCCCTTCCCTATAAGTATGCCTGATCTTTTCATTTTTGGAATGATATAGAAGTGTACGAACCCTAACTTGAGTCAGCCTATGTACATAAACGCTCTACTCAGTAAACAACCTGCGTACATACAAATGCTATTGATGCAACAACCCGCGTCTCTGTTTCAAGAAAAATTGTGAAAAAGAGGGATTTTTCCTCTTTCCTGATTGAAGTTCACACTTCTCAAGGTTTTCTTGGATCAGTCCAGAGTCTCTGTGTTACAACCATAGCCTGGGTTAGAGTTCAGTTTACTTGTCTTCTTGATTTTCTTGTGTTTACTTTTGAAAGGGTTTTAAGAAAGTTTTTGAATTGTAGATCTCCCTTCTTGGTTTCTTGAGAGATTCCCTGTGATCCGCAGTGGGCCAAAGATCTATTTCTGTCTTTTTTTAGTGTGTTTTTTTACCCCTTTCACTTGCTATGAAAAAAGAAAAAATATTTATTTCAAATTTTCTGTTTAAAGCAATTTAAAAAAAAATAAAAAATTATTTTCAGTTTGGTAAAGTAGTTAGAGTTGGTTATTTTCTAAAAAGGAAAAAGGGTCTGTTTTTAAGTTCTTTATTGATTTCTTGAAACATAAGTAACTTGTAGTCAAGAGAAAATGCGTTTTAGGTTTTCTTTTCAAGATCTTGAAAAAGTTAGTTAAAGAAAAGTTGGTTACAAAGAGTTAGTTGTAAAAATTTACGTTTGATTAGAAGTAATTTTTCTTTCAAGTTTCATATTTTTCTCCTCTTTTCCGTCTCTTATAAAATCACTAGTTTCACTGCCATATCCCTTGAGTAAATCAATCCATTAAAAATAACGCTAAATCTAAAATTAACTAGACTTTTTATGTTTGTAGGGTCAACCAACTAGTTTAGGGTTAGGGCCTTGAATTAGATTGGAGAGGAAACTCTTCAAGGCCGTTAAACAAACATTGGAGTCAGAGTTAAGGAGTGTTAAAGTCCAGTGTCGTAAAATTTATCCAGGACCCCCCTCTAACACAGGGGATAAACATGAGGTCGCATGAGGAAAGGAAATGGTGATAACCCCTCCAAAGTCAGACTAAACGTAGTGGGGAACGCATATTTAGGATCTGTCGTGGGAGTACTACCGACTGCATTTGCCTACAGAGCTTCGTGGACCTCGAATATGTTTGAGATCCTTTATTTTATTCCGGACCACTTTCTTTCGATACCCTCGATAGGATTCAGACTTGTTATCCTGCTCATTGCAATCCGCCTGATTGTTGACTGTACCCACCTGGTGACTGACTGCGAGATGGAAACTTAGTTTCCCATATTCTAGGGACTTACATGAGTGACTGCAGGGGTATACCACGATACCTGGGGAAGACGTTGGATCATTATTTATAGAGTATACCTAGAGGGTGCTTCCATGTTCGAGTTGCACTTGCACCAGTTAGTTACTCTAGTGTTGATTGGCGTAACTGTCCTTCCTACTATATAGTCGCCTTCTTGATTTTACTTTAGGAATTTTTAGTGTGTGCTATGTGCTCCCTAGTTTTCCATAGTGATTTATTTAGTCGTTTCTTTGGGTCTCTAACCTAAGGTGGTATATTTCACACTCTATCAGTCGTGAGGACTTTTCGGTCTTCCTCTTAGAAACGTGGAGCTGCCTCTTTATAGGCATTTTGTTTTATAACACTGGTTCGCTAGAGTCAGTGTGTGAAACTTTTACAGACTTGAATGATCCTACAAGGGGAGAAACTATGTATAATATCTTCATGGCTAAAGTTCCTAACGATACCAACCAAGGAACCCCTTTGCAAGGGGATTCTTGTCCTTTTCCTTTCTTCGAAAATGTTGGTGTACCTTTAATGGCCACTTTGTACATTCCTGGGTTGAATGTGGGACTACCAGTTTGGTTGGGTACCATTCGAAATGTACTGAATGATATTTATTCTACTCAGTTAAGCACTTTATGTCATGGGCCTCATGTTGACGTTCCTTCATCAGCGAATTATTCTCCTCCTCCTTCTACCTTCTCTGGTGAAAGTATAGATACTAGTAATACGAAGTCTAAATGAAATAGAAAGAGGAGGAATAGGAAGAAGAAATCACCAACCTCTACGAGTCATGTTGGAGATAGGTCGCCAACCTATGCAAGTCATGTTGAAGACCAACACCCATCCTCTGCAAGTCATGTTGGGGGCATGAACCTAGTCCCTGCAAGTCATACTGGATTTCAATCACCAACCTCTGCAAGTAATGTTGGATATAGTTCCTCAACCTCTGCAAGTCATGTTGAAGACCAACACCTAGCTCTATATGTCATGCTGGGGG